>JBBPPC010000251.1:0-26152 GCA_038091775.1 Leccinum olivaceopallidum | reverse complement strand
ACTCCGGACCAAGTACCTGACCGAGAAGCTCAAGCTGTTGTACAGGACACTATTGCTCAGCCCTCAGAAGGCGACGTTCCTGCTGGCATGGTGTCCGTCGGGCAAGACGTGGCTCCTGTCGAGGCCCAGGCTCAGACGGCGACTGAGAGCCTAGTCCTCGAGGCTGCTATCCCTGAATCTCAAGTGCCTATGCCTGCTGCGGAACACGCGGCACTGGACAATGAAATTCCCAGCGCAAAGAATACCGCAGAGGCGAACGAGCCCGAATCTGGTGCGGTGGAAGCCATGACAGCAGAACCCGAAGTCGAAGCCGTCGAAGGTGGGATTTCCTCACTTGCATCTATCGGTGTGGCTGAAGAAGCGCATGCTTCTGTAGATGCCCAGGCGCCCGCTCAAGTTGCTGACGTACAACTCATGGTGTTATCAACGGAGTCTACTCCAGAAGCTGCGACGGCCCCATCAACTCCGGCGGATGAGATCAGCGTCGTCAAGGCGGAGGCCCAGCTGACACGTGATGCAACCGCTGAAGATCCTGCTCCAGAAATCCTTCCGAACAAGGAGACCCAAGAAGAGGAGGTTACCGTTGACGCGCCCGCTCAGTTCACACTAACCAGTGCTACTACTGACCCCGAGGTCGTCGAGAACAAAACAACGGAACCAACTACCGAGGAAGTACAGATCCACGTGGAACACGTGGTCCCATCTGGGAACGAGCCCGTTGCCACGACTAACGGTGTCAAATTTGAAGATCCCGTTGGCCGAGACGTGCACGCGACCGCAACAGGAACTGAAGAGTCATCGGGCGAGCTTGGGTCTCAGTTCGTTGATGAGGCCACGAGTCTCGTTGTTATCTCTGCCTCCGAGGGGGACCTTGCTGCTGCTGTCGAGGCGGAAGTGCAACTCGAAGATGTTGAAGCTGTGCATCCTGCGGATGATGCGTCCCGTGTTGTCGCTGGTGATGCCGAGCCAATACCTGAAGGCGAGAAGGATGGACCGCAGGAACAGATCGACGTTCCCGCTGAGCAGTCCGTGACTGGTGAGTGCTCGCGAATTTTGGGCATGAGGTACTATCGCTTACAACGTCCACGTCAGCCGAAGTCGACGTTTCTAGCACGCATGAGCCGGCCGGACCATCTGAGGAGACTGCGCCTTCCCCTGTGGAAGCATGAGATTTTTTCCAGAGCGCCCATTAATTCACGGTCATTTTTTTTTCGTCCTCGCTCTTCTCGTCGACCAGTTCTCCTGAACAACGACAGAGAAGTTATTCTACCTATCAGCCTTGGTTTCTTATCGAATCATCTCGTGGTGCATTGTTTCTTGAAATTTCGTTCTTTTTTTGCCTCTGGTTCCGTCCACGTTCATTCATTCTCATTTCACTCTCCCACTACTATTCGACATATGGCCATTGCTAGCATGCTATCTTACACGTCTCCGCAGTTTTTTTGGTGTCCCCCCGTTACCTGAAAGTTGATTCGAGCATTCCATGTATGATTTTCTCTCTAATCTTCTCACGCCATATTCGTTTTCCCTCTCCTTCGCTCTCTCTCTTTCTCTACTCGACCTTGGTGCTTTCAATGTTCCAGTACTCTTGGGCGTAGTCCTGGATGGCACGATCGGAGCTGAATTTACCCATCTATCACATGTCGTCGCATACCCTCCTTAACCACGTCGATTTGCAATCGATTCAGTAATTTAACGCACCTTGGCGCTCGTTCGGATGCTCTTCTTGATCCATTCGTCACGATCGTTGTATGCTTCGTCCACCATGTGCAGCGCTTCAATGTCTGTCGAGAGAAAGGCGAGTGACCGACGTCCGATAAATATAAGCAACTATGTGAAAACTCATAAAGGCAAGGCGTACAAGAGTCGAAATCCTCGGTGAGCAGATAATAGTCTCCTTGCCGGATGGTATTGAGAAGTCTGTTGCAGACGTGCGGAAGGGTCAGGAAGGAACGAAGAAAAACCACGTGGGTGTGCGAAGCAAAGGAGCAAAACGTACGGTTCGTAGACGTTCTCGTCGCCAAACAGGCCTCCCGAGACCATGTCCAACACGTTGGCGAGCGCGGGCGACTTTTCCTCGACCGGCACGGGGTGGTAGGCGTGCTGGTATCGCAAGTCTTCCACGTCGGGCGTCAGGTTTCCGAAAAAGACTGGTCGTCATCGTCATCGTCATCGTCAGCGGCAAGTCCAGCAGAGTAAAAAAAAAGAAAGGACAAAATACTCACAGACGTTGTCCTCGCCGACCTCTTCTGCAATCTCGATGTTGGCGCCATCGACGGTACCGAGCAGGAGACCGCCGTTCAAGCAAAACTTCATGTTGGACGTCCCGGACGCCTCCGTGCCTGCTGTCGAGATGTGCTGGCTGATATCCGAGGCGGGTATCAGTATTTCGGCCAGGGTGACAGAGTAATCGGGAAGGAAGAAAACGCGGAGGTACTCTTGGGTGTCCGGGTCTGCATTGACTACCCGTGCGACATTGACGATGAGGCGGATGGTCTGGGAAGATGGTCAGCGACGTGGATATATGTACACGGCAAGAGTGTATACCAATTTGGCAATGTAATCTAGCGGCGGGTAGAGTTTCAGAGAGCGAAGGTGTAAGATGGACGGAAACTTACAGCCCGGGGCAGCCTTCCCAGCAAAGAAGACGTTCCTCGGTATGACTTTCTTTCTTTCTTCGGGCTTCATTCCTTTCAATGTCAAGTAACGCTGTAAAATGTAAAACAAAACAAGCTCAAGAGTTCTGTGCTTGCCGACCCACATGTATAACACCAAGGATATTAAGCGTCTGACGCTGCATATGATATCAGCTCCTTGTTCCACGCAGTCCCTTCGGGAAGATATACCTTGTACTCATGAATCCTCTGTACCGACGACAGTTAACCTGGATGGCAAAACGAGAATGATGCGTGCTGATCTCACCTTGATCTGAACGTCGAATAAGGCGTTCGTATCGACTTTGAGCCCCAGAGTTATTTGCACGTGATGGGCCAATCTCTCCTTGTTGGCCTGCTTCACGGATGCCCACTCCGCCCTGAAACCCTCATCTTCTACGTAATCCAACAAACCCTCGAGTTTCGACAGATCCTTCAGCCATGCGCTCTTGGGGATATTGAGAGTATCAGTGATGAGTTCGCTCAACCGTGGATTACACTAGGGGTAGATGTCAGCGGAATCTCGCATACAGGGACGATGAGACGCACCTGATCAAGCCAGCGCCGCGGAGTGACTTTGAAAGAAGAGTTGTCATCTAGGTGTCTGCAGAAAGCCTGGAGGACACTTACTGCCATTCGTGACGTTTCCGAACCTCGCATGACATTAGGTGAGAAGCTTCATGAAGCAAAAAAGAACATACTTGCTATAACCAAAGTACTCCACAAAGTCTTTGAAGATGGTTGTCCTGACCAAGTCGCTGTGCAACTAAGGCGACTCTTCATACCCACATGAACAAAAACTGAATTGCAAAACACACCTCGGCAACGCCATTGACCTTCCGGCTTCCTGTTGGAACGATGATGCATCAGAGGGTCGTCGATGCATCAAATATCACTAACCGATGCATGCCAGATGCGCCATGCGAATGTTTTTCGGGAAACCCTCTGAGAAGCCTCAGTTAGACAACTTCATGCAAGAAGAGCAACATCATTCACCTTCGATCAAAGACATTCTTTCCAACCGATCACGATCTCCAGGGAACATGCGTTCGACAGCTAATGATGACGATGAGTATGAGCATGATGAGATTAACAAATACCCACACTGCAAAAAAAACCTTCAAAGCCAATCATGTCGCAACGTCAATTCAGAGGGTCACGAAAGAAACTTACATATTCTGTAAACATCGGAGTGAGGTTAGTGACATCTTCCTTTCAAAGGATGGGACTTACTATATCAAAGATAATCTGCATGTGTCTAAAAATGGTGAATTGATGATGAGTCGGTCAAGGGTACAGACAACACATACCGAGGCAACAGATGCTCCATCAGGGGGACGGGCCATTTCTCCAATGCTTCCTATAAGCGAATTTTGTTAAGACAGTGAGGATTGATAAAGTACGGCATCACCGACAGGGAGCACGGTATGGTTAGTGAAGAAGAAAGTCTCTGTAACGATCTTCCACGCTGTTTCCCACGGCAAGTCTTCTTCGTCGAGCAAGATACGCATCAGTTCCGGGATCGCCAGCGTTGGGTGAGTCTGGAAAACGATTTCAAACAAAGTCTTGACAAGAAAAAAAAAATATTGCACTGACGTCATTCAGCTGAATTGCAACATCTGATAACCGTCAAGTCAAGTCAAGCAAGAAGCGGATTTGCCACTGGCAACTCACATTCAGGTAATTCCGTGATCGGTTTACCAAGGTTCTTGTACCGCCGTAAGATGTCTGCGAGACTCGCTGCTGTCCAGAAGTATTGTTGTTTGAGCCGTAACTCCTTCCCAACTGTCAACACAACCATGAGCAGACGATCAATCGGTGCACAGAACGTATCCGCTCACAAGTTGTGTGGTCGTTGGGATAAAGCACAGAGGTGATAGCGGCAGCACTGTTAGAGGATTCGATGGCGCTTTCATAATCTCCAGCTATGCGAAATCAGTCAGTTGACTCCCGACTATATCTCTGCTAAAGTCTCCTCACCATTGAAGCTGTTCAAGTCGAAACCTCTCTTGGGTTTACTCTCCCAAAGTCGAAGATTGTTGGTATTCCTGGTGTCATATCCTGGAATTATGACGTCATACGCAGCTGCCAACACTTCTTGTCCGCCATGCCAGACGCCACGCCCGCTCCCATCTTGATATTTGTCTGCGACACCGTAAAAACGAATTTCGTACGTGACATCGGTACGGGGCAGTTCCCAAGGATTGGAATTATCAAGCCACGGATCAGGCGCTTCCAGTTGTTGACCATCGGGGGAGATAAGCTGCTGGAAGATACCATACTTGTAACGCAATCCGTATCCCCAAACCGGAAATTCTTGCGAAGCTGATGAGTCAAGATAACACGCTGCGAGGCGCCCCAGGCCGCCGTTCCCCAACCCAGCATCTCGTTCCTTGTCCAGGAGGTCTTCCATATTGAACCCGAGCTTGTCTACACCTTCTCTGAATTTATCTTTCAGTCCAAGGTTGAGGAGCGCATTGTCGAGAGCCCGTCCCATCAGGAACTCGAGAGAGAGATAATATGCGCGCTTTCCCCCCTTTCGGTTCAATTGCAATTGCGTATCGTTCCAGTTGATCTAAGGAGACGGGCATCATTTTCGAAAGCTAGCACGCCATCTGTCATAGCGGATACTCACGAGTAAGTTGTCGCGGACGGACAAGGCAGTCGCCTGATAAGCACCCAGGTCATCCAGACTGTACGCTTGACGTGCCAACGATGTCTGAACATGGTTCACGACGGATCTTGTGATCGACTGCACGCCTGCGAGTCGTTAGCACCATCGACCGGGGCAAGATAGGGCGTTCCCGATAACGCACTCGTATCGAGCTGTCTGTAGCCGTCCTTCCACACATCCTCCTCGCCCCTGGGCCATTTCTCTTTTCCAGACTCATCTTTCTCCGGAAGGTAGCCTGGAAGGAAACGATGCTCGAGATATATACTGCCAAAAGACTACTTTTACGCACCCGTGAGAGATCTGACATGCCTACGGGGGCGTTTTGGTTTGCCAATGGTTGCGGGATCGAGGATGGATGTCATGATAGAATGGTTGTTGTTCGTAGGAACAAACTTGACGAGTTTATAAGATGGAATCAAATTGACAATCGGGGGTTTAAAATCGTTATTATTTTGATCCAGACTACTACGCCATTCCCAACACCATTTCGTGTCAGATGAAGCCTGGCAAGTCACTGGCCGTTTATGTAAATGCAGACCCGCCTTATCCCCTACCCCAGAATGATGTCACCGTCGTGAGATAAGAATACACCACATTTATTAATTGAGCAAAGTTCAAGGTACGGTGTGAACGTCGAAAGACGCACCCGAAGACATATGTACCTTTAAAAGGGACACATGTCTTAACGATCATGGTCGTTCGGGGCTTGGTAGTTCTCTTCTTCAGTTCTGCTGCTGCGAATATGATTTTCGAGCATACACTACGCCCTTCAGTGCTCTCTTCAACACTCTTGAACCCAATAAATCCGTATACGATGAGACGGGTCGTTTCGGGTCTGATTCAATTGTCTACACCTGCGCACACACGAAAACAAAAGGTTCTTGAAGACTTGTTCGAGCCACTGCAACGGTCATCCCGATTCGAAGGAAACTAGTGCTGAGCTCGTATTTATTGGAGGCAATCAACAAGGTCCATGTATCTAGCCTGTTATCATGAAGCAATCTGTTCCAAGCGAAGCTCGATAATTCGAGCACGACGGAGAACCGTATTCACCCGCCTGTTTTAATGAACCTTTTTCTCCTCCAGAATATGATTAGATTACTGTTACACCACTATATCAGTGTTTGTAAATTTCCTCCTAGGCTATGCTTTTGAGGAGCGTCATCACCGCTGGGATCTGTCATGAAAGAGTGAGCAAGGCCCAAGACACAGTAATTGTCCACACACGTCCGCGTTGAGGGATGAGACCCTCCGTACGTATAATTACGCGGGGCCGCCATCGTAGCACTGGCAGGTTGAGAACGGGTGTACATGAACTGGCGAGATAAAGGGGGTGCCCAGCCTTGGGCAGCAGCAGGGGCAAGACAGACGATGCGTGTGAAGAGGGCCGAATACGAGGGGTCGGAGATGTCGAGCGTGTGCATCTTACGAGCCAGTACTTCTATCTCATCCATCTGTGCCCTAGAGAGGATGCTGAGATCAGAGGCGACCCCGTTAGTCCGGACATCTCGTGGTGCGCCTCTTCTGCAGTTTGTTCCTTCCGCATCATCGTCAATGTCAAACTGGGTAGCACAGGTGGGTCGGTTAACATTCTGTCTGGCAGTGGTAGTGGCTGCAGAACGTTCATCATGTAGGGACTTCGCAAGTTGCGTCAAGAGAAGATCGCGATCGGCATCCAAAAGAACAAGACGACCAGCTCGAAGGACGTCCTCGAAATATGGAGGTTCACCCTGGGAAAAGGAAAAGTCGACCCACATGACCTGCAGGCGCCAAGCTATGGCCCGTTGAAGAGCTTTGGGCAACCCTTTCCAAAAGCTCCAGTCGCGGTCGTATCCTGTTATCTTGTCGTTGGCCACAAGCCATACCGCGACGGGACGGAACCGGCGATAGTATTCGAGGAGATCGGTCTCCGTAGAAATGTCATCGTTCCTAGGAGCAGCGACGACGGATACAAGATCGTGATGAGTGTAGCGTCTGCCCTCGGCAGCGCCAGGATAGTAGCAGAGCACATTCTTTTTCAAGGTGGTATAATCGTGGCTTTCGTATCCCTCAAGAGTGATCCAGAATTGCTTGGTTATCTTGTCCACGTATCGCATGACGATCATGCATTTCTCTTCATCGGTTAGACCGCAAGCATCGGCGAGGTTATCGAAAAGTTTGAAGAACTCGAGGAGGTCCAACGTCTCGCCGCCCGTGAACGAGGGAGCTCCAGCCTCATTGGGTCTAGGCATAGCAATAATCCCTTTTGTCACTGGTATATCTGTCGACATGGCGAATGGTGGGACGGGCGCGAGTGCAGACAGAGACAGAGACGATATCGACGATGTGGTAGGTATTGGTCAGGAGGCGGAGGCCAAGGACAGCGCAGAGGTGGACGGTGTTAGATCGGGTGAGACTCGTTACGAAGCGGCAGCGGGTAGACTGGGATCCGGTGGGGAGGGTGGAGTAAAGATAGAGAGTATAGAAGTGGGGTGGTATTTGATGACGGCTAGCAGCGAGACAAGCAAGTTCTTATAGAACGAAAGAACAAAGGCCATCATGTCGTAGTAGCAACGGACGAAGTGAACATCATTGATGGCATGGTGACAGAGCACAAAGGCGAAATTGGCCACTGCCAACAGTAAAATCCGAGGACAAAGTTTATACGGCGGTCTGACGCGCCACACTAACCGAGGCAATGATGCGGAGATTACCCACCTTTCCTGCGTGCGGTCACCCCGAGATAGGTTGCTGTGCTCGACGGTAAGCTACCTCGTCTATTTTTGTGTTTGCAGTCTCCATCAAGCTTAATAAGTGGCCGCCGAGCGAAGAGGCGATACGGTCATGGGAAACAAAAGTTTCTGAACGCTGGCAGGAACCTTTTCCTGTGACTCATCTTCGCTCCTGCTATATCAGCTTCGACTTGGCTCGCTCACATCACCATTCTTTCCACCTCCACCCAAGAGAGAGCGCTAGACATGCCGAGCAGCACCACAAGAGAGGAGTCAGAACCACTCCTGGCGCGTTATAGAGATGGACAGGTCAAGATTTCCAACACGAGGGTTGATCTATACGGAGATGGGTACGACGACCCCGTGTATCAAGCGAAAGCACGCATTTTGAACCACGCCATACAAGAGATTGGGATGGGTAGATATCAGGTGGGGTACTTTCGACTCTCCATGACTGACAATGCTCATCCGCCCTCGTAGTGGTATCTGTTCGTCGTCGCCGGCTTTGGATGGTTTGCGTACGTCGCTCGTTCTTCCGCACATCCAAGATTGACGCTTATGCCGATTGACCCACAGCGATAGCGTCTGGCCCGTAAGTATGCCCAAGAACAACAAGACCATCCTAAACTGAACGCTACCTCGCCCAGATGTTGAGCGGACTGATCCTCACGCAGGTTATCTACGAGTTCCACTTCAATGGCCCCCTTTTGTCTCTGGCATCTAATATTGGAATGCTCGTGGGAGCCATCTTTTGGAGTCTAGCATGCGATATCTGGGGTCGGAGGTGTGTATTTGTGCTTGGTTGTCTGGATATGCTCGCCAACTTGTCACGCAGATGGGCATTCAACCTGACGCTGTTGATCGCAGCCGTGTTCGGTTTAGCCGCCGCTGGCTCACCCGATTTCGTCACCTTGGCCTCTCTATTCGCCGTCGTCGGCGTGGGTGTCGGTGGTAGGTCTTTCGTTTCTGACGAGGGGTTACATATTGAATTCCTTTGGAGGTAACATGCCCGTGGATTCGGCCGTCTTCTTGGGTAAATCACGAGTCTGTCGTATCTCCCAAACTATCCAACTGATCCATTTCTGTCAGACTTTGTCCCTGGCACTCATCAGTACCTCTTGACGATACTCTCCATCTGGTGGTCGCTCGGCCAACTCATCTGCAGTCTTGTAAGCACGCAAAGATGTGATGTCGCTTTGAGAAACTGACACGTCCTGCACAGATCGCGTGGCCCCTAATTGCCAACTTCTCATGTGCCAGCCCCGAGAATTGCGAAAGGTCCAATAATATGGGGTGGAGATACCTTCTCTTTGCGCTCGGCGGGATCACCCTCTTCTTTTGGGGCCTTCGCTTCTTCGTCTTTACCCTCTTCGAGAGTCCTCGGTTCCTGTCCGGTATCGGCAAGGACGCTGAGGCGACCAACATCATCCACAAGCTGGCCAAGTACAATGGCAAGTCTACCACACTCACTGTTGAAGAGTTGGAGGCTCCAGGACGAAACCAGGACATGTTCCCGTCGACGACCCGTCGTGCCATTCTGTCCAAGGATTCCAAGTACGCCACGGGCCACATCAAGGCGCTGTTTGCGACTCCAACGATGGCCTGGTCCACCAGCCTACTCATCGCTCTTTGGGGTATGATCACACATTTCCTTTGTTGCATGACGTTGAATCGTTCACTCCAGGCATCATTGGCCTTGCCTCTACGCTCTACAACAGCTTTTTACCTTTCTTGTGAGTGTACCTAGATCTGATCACCACTCGATGCGGCTGACCGTCTTTCAAGATTGAACAGTCGTGGTGCCATGTTCGGCGATGGTTCCCTCTACGTCACCTATCGCAATGTGTGTTCCCTATGTTCCTCACAGAGCTTTCACTCACGACTCGCAACGACAGCAAGTGATCCTGAGCATAATCGGCGTCCCGGCTGCCTTTTTCGCCGGATGGGCCGTCGAACTTCCGTACTTGGGACGCAAAGGCAGCCTTGCAATGTCCTCAGGCGAGTGCCCGTCTTGCATCTAACTCGCGTTCACCACTCAACGACCTCTTGCGATATAAAGCGCTGACAGGCGCGTTTCTCTACGCGAGCACCACCTCCAGGACGTCCAACCAACTTTTGTGGTGGAACTGCGGCTACGTGTTTTTCAGTAACGTGCGTTCTTTTTTTTTTGTGCGCGACGAAGCTGGCTGATCGAGTGGGTGTAGACGATGTATGGGGTTTTATACGCCATTTCTCCCGAGATCTTTCCCGCCAAGGATCGTGGGACGGGCAACGGTCTGACGGCCACTGCGACCCGCGTGTTTGGCGTGATGGCACCCATCATTGCTTTGTACGCCAACATCGAGACGGCGGTGCCGGTGTACATCGCGGGGGGCATGATCGTCTTTGCAGGTTGCCTGGCGTTGTTGTTGCCGTACGAGCCGAGAGGTAAGGTATCCATTTAGACCATCTCTGTATGTAGACCTAGACATGGGACCTCGGTGACTGTGTAGAGTAGACATATAGACATACCCAAGTACATACATAGACTTGCATACCATTGTTTGGGACATGGATCATACATTGACATCATATCTACTCCTGCAGCTTGAATAGAGTGAAAGTGTGTTCAGGCTACTATTTTACTCCTACGAAGAATTAAGGCGTGGTATGAATCAAAACCGAATAGCGTCCATATATGCATCATGAAAGCACGCGCGCAATGCGAACATCTGTACAGCAGTCATATCTCTCGAAATCACTCATCCAGCTCGTCCTCCTCGTCGCTAGGTTCGTCTTCAGGACCGTCGCAGAGCAGCTCCACCATCTTGTCGAGCGCCGCCTGCTGAGCCGGCGTGAGCTCTTCCTCTTCAGACGACTCGCTCCATTCATCCGAACCGCTGTCATACTCGTCGTTCCTACCGATCCCCACTCCACCCATGCCTCCACTCCCATCCGAGTCCGAGTTCGAGCTATGTTCGAGATCCTCGGACGAAGCCATCTCAAAGTCTTCGTCGTCGGAATCCGAATCGTCCCATACAGCACCCTTGATGGTCGTAGGCCCGGCACCCTTGATACGATTGTTATTGTTCGCAGGGCCGGACGAAGATCCGTTGGCGACGACATGCTTCCCAAAGAGGTGTTTTCGATTCCGAGCCCACGCCGAAATCGGGTCCTGTTCCCGGCCTTCCACCATGGAAAACTCGGTCTCGACGATCTCTTCCTCCTCGTTGCTCTCGTCATCTCCTCCTCCATCTTTTGCGCCCGAACCTGAACCTGAACCTGGCGTCTGCATCTTGCGACTGAGAATGACAGAGCACGTTCGCCCAGTGGCGCTGATGAGCTTGACGCCATCTTTGGTGAGCAAATCCTCGACAGCCCAGAACGCGCACGGCTTGCTCTCGCCCCAGAGGATGCCCGTGTCCAAGAACCAGAGCGTGCCCGACTTGGCAGAGAGATAGGCGTCGACGCCCGCCGCGCCATCGCCAGACGCAGGTGTCGCACACGCGCTCCGGAAGACGGTCGCAGAAGGCTGCAGGAGCGGGACTGGCAAGTGGGAGAGGAGCTCGCGAACAAACGGGGCGGTTTCTTGGCCCTTGGTGACGGTGGTGGTGGTCGCCTTGGGTGTGCTGGACGCGTTCGAGGAGTATGACGTAATTTCGAACGCGGTGGCGCTGCGCGCGTCGATGCCAAAGATGACCTGTTGTGGAGCAGACGAAGGGGTGGTTTTAGCCTTGTCGGGGGCGTCCGCGGGGAGGAGGACGACGGTCCAGTGACTCTTGGTCTTGCCACGCGTGGGGAGCATGAAGGCGCGGACGACGCTGGTGAGGGGTGCAGAGTACTCGAGGACGCGGGTGGTCGGGTGGACGAGGCGAATCGATCGTGCGTGGACGGTCACATCCACTTTTTTGCGGACGGGCGAGGTGGCGGAGACGGAGGGGAGGGTGAAGCGGGGCGGGTCATCGGTATCGTCGTTGGTCTTTGGACGTTTTGAGTTGGTATCGTCTGTGTCTGGGCTGTCGCGGGGATGTTTTGTGTTTGCCAGTTTGGTTGAGCCGAGACAGCTCTGGAGGGCTTTGAGTGCAGCAGTCTGCGAGCGCGACCATTCCTGGCGCGTGTCGGTGAGACGGGGAGGACACTCTGCACCGAGGGCAAAAGCGAGGAGAGTTTCGAGGAATGATCGCGACTGAGAGGGAAGAGAAGACAATTCTGCAGAGGCGATGGCAGCTGGAAGATGAAGAGAGAGAACATCCAAGAGAGGCGTAGTAGTAGACGAGCCCATGATCGTATAACGCACTGAGCGTGGTTCGACGCGTTTTGCCGAATCGACGCGCGCCGAGTCTCGGAGCCTAAATAAACGCTTACTAGTTTCCCCGCTCATCTTTGGCTGTCAGGTTTATCCGAGGTTTACCTGGCTTTATGTTGAACTTCATTATCGCCTTTGGAACGACCGAACGTCTTCCTCCTGAAATGCGGGACGAATGAGAGACCTGGTGGTCCAACCACTCCATGTGGTTAAATGATCGAGGTTATCTTCTTCGCCCGTGACATGCTCTTGATTTAGTTCCATCCTGGAAGACTTCTGGAAAAGTTTAGTTTGAGCACGAAGACTCGCGGAATCTGGAGATATGTTCATTCTTGACGGTCTGCCATTTCTCACTCCTCCGCTACAAGGCATTATCGATGCTACACATCTCTCTGACGGACAATATGTCACCTTGAAACGTTTCAACATTTCGATGCATCCCTATGAGGTTGACATTGGGCTGTATTTTCCGTTCGAGAGTCTTGTCTCTCATCCAGAGAATCATTGTGTCCCGTTCTACGAGATCCTGTCGGTCGACCCCCTGCTTCGTCCATATACAAGCGTGCATGTCTGTCCGACCTGTTCATCTTGAACGTCCTCATCCGCGGTAGCATTCGCAGTCCTGATGTGCTCTTCCCACCAGCCGACTGGCCCTCCCTCTGCCAACTCCTCGGTGCAATCAATCACAGCGTGTACGACAGTGTACGACAGTGTATGTCCCTTTCTCGAGTTTTTATGCTCTTTCGACAGGTTACCCTGACTCGTTAGCTATCAGAAACCAGTCTCCATACTTGCCGATACCTGTCTGAACTGAGACTGGGTCTGGTCCTCTTCGCTGCTTTGTTCGCAAGCCACACTGCCTCTGCTAGTACAGCAGCCCCCTCTATTTACAGAACTCGATGACATCGACCTATAGGTGATCTCGCACGGCCCTTTTTCATAGGCGCGTGGGCATACCAAAAGTCGCCCCTCTCCGACACCAGGAAAAGCTTACTCGGCAAGACAGCCGGTTGGGAGCTGAAGCGCTGATGCATGCATGTTTTGATTCTGGTCCTTTTTCTGTTCTAACCCAAACGAAATTGCTCCAGCGACACCGAAATAACAACTACTCGTGCAAGTCGTTCCGCTTCCACTCTCATCTCTTACGAGCAGTCTGCGCTACTCTCCCCCGCTCCTTCTCCTTCAGTTCCAATTTTGTCTCCATCAGTCGTTGGAGCTGCCTCTGTAGGCAGGGGTACTTCGGTTATTCTTTTCGGCTCCGCTGACACTCCACCGCGTTTCCACTCCGGTAGCGTTGTGAGGGCTGCAGCGCCTCTTGTGTCTGGTTTGATGAAATTTCCAGTGTCGTCTTCGCCTTCCTCCTCAACATCTGATTCTCCACAACGGTCCTCTTCCCCCATCCCCTCGTCAGTTTTATCCCCTCGTCAGTTCCAGACCAATGTTCACGTTTTCATCGTACGTTCGTCACTCCCGTGCCTTTCCATTTTATTTCGTTTCATCGGCCGCCTGTCCTGGACTCTTGGCGATGCCGGGGCCAGCCAACACGCTTCCGATACCGAAGGACGCCGTCCCTGCCGGGGACAAAGCAGGTCATAAAACACATTCACTGAGGGCGTTTTTCACGCTTCCTGCGGTCTCAAACAGCAAGACCTGCGCACTAATTTTCGAAGCCGCACTTGACCCGCCCGCTGCGCGCGTACCAAACAGCTTTTCGACCCTCTCTTGCAACAAGGCTTCTGTCCGAGCTCGCACCCTGGTGGTATCGGCGATCCGGACGCTGTGAAGTTGTTTCGGTGGTGTTCAACGGGCGGAACCTCTCATAACCCATACATTTTTGGAATTACCGAATTGTGCAGGAAATTCTAACCATACCCGATATCCCATAACCCATGGCCATTTGGACGGGTGAAAAGTACGTTACAGCCGGATATCACCAGTATGTCTCTAAATTGAGAAAAAATGCTGCTTTTCAGATCCGGGCCCACCATTCACTGTCGTCGTCGCCATCCCGCCCCACCGTCACCCTCATCAAGCACGGCGTGAGGCGACTGCCACGTGCTCTCGTTCCACCGAGAGCGCACGACGGTCGCGGTGCTTGCCGCATCGAGGACTGCGTGGGGTGACTGTAGAGCGCATGTCGTCGTCGATCCATTCCCGTACCGTGTCACTACATAAATACCTGAGTATTGAAGCTTGAAGTTTCAGCGCTCTTAGCTAACTTAGAATAGTATATTATCTTTTCGGGCGCTAATGACCACCATGAAACCCACAAACCCTCAAGCTTCAATCGATCATTGAAGGCCTGAGTACTAGTCATAACCCATACCTGTGACGTAAACCGAGGGGTATGGGTTATAAGGGGTTCTACTGTATAGGCGGGGCTCAAGTGCTCTTCCTTCGGTCTTTCAAGTTCGGCTTACC
Organism: Leccinum olivaceopallidum; assembly: GCA_038091775.1. Lineage (NCBI taxonomy): Eukaryota > Fungi > Basidiomycota > Agaricomycetes > Boletales > Boletaceae > Leccinum > Leccinum olivaceopallidum. The sequence goes on along the minus strand of JBBPPC010000251.1, from coordinate 11,407 downwards.
TCTTTTGAACGGCTGGTCACCAGTCTAGTTCATTAGGCAGTATCGAAAAGTCCCCAAGTTGGTGGCCGTTGTGCAGTCCAACTCACTCTGAACTCAGTCAACGTATCTCAATTTCGGGTCACACCAAAACAAGCGAACACATTCGAGGATGAATGAACGTCAATTATTGAGCTTTATCAAGCAAAATATATTCTCAGGTTGACAGGTGACCTGGATGTTAATTTACATAAGAAGATTAGGGACACATGTCGCTCGTAGTTTTGACATTATGATTTACAGCTAGCAAGTTGGCAAGTCAGTTTCATACCGTAACACGAGATATCAGACTTACAACCGCTGTTACCCTGTCCGTCGAACTGCGTTGTCCCTCCAATGATACTCGAGTTCACCGAGTAAATACAACCATAGTAATGATTATTCGTGACGGTTACTGGTGATGACGGGTTAGGTGAAGTGGGAACATCTGGAGTCTCTTCCTCAGCATCAATGGAAAGGGATATCAGCGACTCCGAAGCCTGGTAGTATTCTTGGCTGAGAACGCTGCTCACTTCTGTAAGGTATAGGTTATTACTAGACATTGCAGGATTTGTCGCAAGCTTCTCACCAGAAGCAGCTTCATCAATTTCGAACGGGCCAGAGTAAGAGGCGATGGTGTTCGTTACATCCATGACCTGTTGGCCTATAGTTTCATCAAGAGGACCATCAAGCTTGATTGCTATTCCCGCTATCACATCCGGGGATGAATCATCTGTAACAGACAGTATTGCAAGTTGTACATGCATCTCATTTCGGGCAAACATACATACCTTCCACAGGTTGCACATCTGCGCTCGGGACTGATAACAGAGCCCTACCTGCTGTCCTCACCATCTCGTCCGATTGGCTCTAAAAAGATGTTTCATCGCAAGGGTTATCATCAATAAAAAGTCAGTTACCTTCGTTTCCTCGTAGAGAGATTTACTCGAATCGAAGAACAATCGAACGGCGCGATAATTAGCAAATATTTTTAACAGGTTCCAGGTTTTTGGGCGTTCGTTGAGCTCCGCTTTACGCTGCATTAGCCTGTCGTGCATAAGAAGCAAGCGGTTGATATAAGAGGTGACTTGACGACTTACTGGTCGTATCTGGCCTTCGTGGCATCAAGAAGTACCTGCCACTGCTTGCTATTGGCACCATCGACAATGTTTGGGATCCTAAGCAGTTCATCTAGAGTTGCGTCTAGATAATACTCGCTGCGCCCAAGACTGTCTCTTTTTCTATACGACGATACTGGGAAGAGGGCTCGGTCGAAGCCGGAGGCTCGAAGGCTGACGGGAAAGAGGATAGTCTGAGGCTGGTGAAGTGGAGAGCTCATAGAAGGATCACTGATGAGAATGAGATAAGGTCTGTTTGGTCGTGGAAAGCAATTATGCCAGAGTTATATGCCATCTGGCCTAGCAGGTAAGCGCTAAGCAAGCCTTGTGTGCCAAAAGTGGAATCCACAAGCAACCCTGTTTTTTGAAAAGAAGGCCTGCCAAATCAAGTCAAGTAGCTTATAACCGCAAGAGTGGGTTTTGTTGAGAAGTGGATATTGAATTGAAGTGGGTCCAAACTAGCGTTGGCATATATCTCTCGACCTCTCGTCGTCTTGACACTTGGAAACAGAAGTGCAAAAGAACTAGGAAGTGACTTTATGTTTCGGCCTCAGCGAAGTCGGCGCTAACAGTGTGGGTCCATATTTGTCCATATTTATCTGCGGGACTAGAATTTGCCCTACTTACTTTATTTAGCATGCGGTACCTGGTGGCAGACTTCCACTTCATGTTCAACTTCAGTACGTTCGGCGTCGATGGTGAACGGAAAACGAACGACTGCGCAGAAAGAAACAGAAAGTCGGAAGGCTCAGCGTATTCAGAAGGAACTCGCTGTCTTTGGAACGACCGAACGCCTTCCTCCTGAAACGCGGAACACAGTAGAGACCTGGTGGTCCAACCACTTTATGTGGTTAAAAGATCGAGGTTATCTTCTTCGCCCGCGTTATGCTCCTGATTGGGTTCCATCTTGGAAGACCTCTGGAAAAGTTTGGTATGAGCAAGAGGACTCACGGAGTCTGAATGTATGTTCATTCTTGACGGTTTGCCATTTCTCACTCCTCCGCTACAAGGTAGGGCAAATCATCGATGCTACACGTCTCTCCGACGGACAATATGTCACCATGAAACGTATCAACACATCGATGCATCCCTATGAGGTTGACATTGGGCTGTATTTTTCATCCGAGAGTCTTGTCTCTCATCCAGAGAATCATTGTGTCCCGTTCTACGAGATCCTTTCGCTCGATGATAGTGAAACAGTCATCATCGTTATGCCTCTGCTTCGTCCTTACGCTGACCCGCCATTTGACACGTTTGGGGAAGCCGTGGAATGCTTTCGGCAATTATTTGAGGTATGTCGAATGAAATCCGGCTCGTTCTACGCGACCTGACCACCATATTCAGGGATTGCGGTTCATGCACAAACACAACGTTGCTCACCGGTTCGTCGAAAATAAAGAATCATCAGGCCGCTGCTGACCCCATATAGTGATTGTATGAAGAAAAATTTGATGCTTGATCCGAGTGCCATGTATCCGGGATCTTTCCATCCCATGGAGATTCGATTGAAGAGAGATTTCAGTGGCCCTGCATTGCATTTCACGCGCACCCAGCAACCTTCGAAACACTACATCATTGATTTTGGGATCTCACGCAAGTATGACCCATCCGAGACCGATCCCAAAGAACCACCAATCTGGGGCGGTGACAAGGAGGTGCCAGAATTTCAAAACTCGGACCAGCCCTGTAACCCGTTTCCCACCGACGTCTTCTATATCGGAAACGCCATAATGAAGGATTTCATTCAGGTTGGTTACACCCAAACCCTCGTATTCGCCCAACTCACAAAAACGAGTAGACGAAGAAGGGGTTCGATTTCATGCAGCCTTTGGTGGCTGATATGATTCAGTCCGATCCTCTCAAAAGACCCACAATGGTCGAAGTTGTTGCTCGATTTGACAAGATTCGTTCTAGTCTCAGTCGTTGGAAACTGCGTTCTCGGGTGGTGGACTGTGAAGAAGATGTCATCGAAAAAGTCATTCACGTAACTTCCCATTGGAAACGTCGAATTCTGTTTGTCGCTAGAGGTATTCCGGCTATACCTAAGCCACTATTATGATACCTACTGTCCTCTTTCATTACATGCATTCGTAATATTTACATTGATTGCCGGTGGATGCGATCATAGGAGTGCAGTGAACGACGAACATAATGCGAGTGGCTATATTCGTTGATAGTTACATAAGCTACAAACTTTAGGTTTTTTCGCTCGAATAATTGAAGCATAAAACTCAAGAGGCGTGCGTTCGGCGATTCCCGAACACTGACTCCCGTTACGTCCCTACGCTAGCAGGTGCCTGGGGTCCGCGATTTTACCCTTTTTAGGCAAGCGTCGAGGTTTCTGCAGCGTTTCCACTGAGTTTGTGTCTAGCACACGTACAACACATCTATAGCTCTGTCACACTCACGCGTTCAAATCTTGATCGAATCCTAATCAGCATATATTACGTGACACTTTAACTAAATTAGAAAATCACGCGTGACAGGGGGGGGGGTCCCCCCCAAGGTTTCTGCGGGTCAGTGTCGTGACATGTGTGCTTCGCACACCTCTTGACCTATACTGAATGGATTTCGATGTGACATAAGAAAAGTATTTTAGGACACATGTGTACTAATTTGGAGGAGATTCCGGTGCTGGTCGATTGTGTGAGCACCGTCGACGTCGTTTACGAAATAAAGAAGTGGCGCATGGGTTCTATGTACTAAGATTTCTCGGAGTACATTCATCTACATAATCATTATGACCATCCGATTCGATAGCATACGTCGCTGGGATCTGTCCCAAACCCGATCCTTGGGGCCAACGTGCCCAGGTCGATGTTGTGCACGGACGCGATGTTATGGCTTTTCGTAGGTGGTTCGCCACCATCGCTCAGCCTATAGCGATCCATTTCGCGTCCGGGGCCCTTGAAGCTGTATAGGTTTGAAGCACAAATTTCACACAACAGCACGAGGCAACAATACAACAGCTAGCATACTACGCGCGTAGCGACTAATAATACAACATAACGGATGTGGTCCATCGTCATCGATTCATTGCCAACATGGGATATTCTGGGTTTGTGTTGAACAAGCCCACCCAATTCTCGAGTCTAGATGTCACAAGGTCAAACAAGACGTCTCAAATACTTTGTATGGAGGAAGAACGCACTCATTTCAAAAATCTCCACAGCCCTGGAGATGGCTACTTGCAGATCATTCGCATTGCTTGATGACGTCTAATAGTTTCTCAAGAAATTCGTTGTATTGGTCCTGACCCACGACAGCGATAATGTCGCTCGCGTAGTCCTCGTACTCATCCTCAGCTACCTCTAGGGATTCAGAGTCGACAGCGTGTTGCTTCTTGACCACGGCTTGCATCCAACCCCTCAAAATTTCGCGGTATGACAACGGTCGCCCTCCTAAGGGCATCTACCAGAGTGTGGTGAAAGGGGTGTCAAGATTAATGTCGCAGAAAAGAAATTGATGAGGCGAACCTGCTCGTATATGAGTTCACGTGAATAGGGACTCAATAATGAGGGCAGTGTAGATGAATAGTTCAACGAGGCGTTACTAGGTGGGGAAGCCACGGAGGTAGACGGTCTCGTTGTGAATTGCATCATGTCGACGGATGGGTGGCTTTCAACTTCAAAGTGGCGAGTTGAACTGTACCAATCTCGTTATAAACGATACTGAGTTTCAATCTAACTTACCTCATCTGTAACACTGTCGCTGTGACAATGTCAGAGAAGCACGGCGGTGGGAAACTGGCACTGAATGTCTGTCCAGGTGACTCGGACAAATTCATTAATCACTGGATGGCGGCGAACCTTGAAATGCGGACTTGGGTTTACACCGGTTGTTCACGGCATTGTACTTACCATGGCCAGTTTATGTGACTCGAGAGGATGCAGTTCGATGACGAGACCAGAAAAATCCTGCTCGAGTGCATGCTGGCAAGAGCAGAGGACGATAAGACCGTCAGAGGAACGAGCAGAGATACTATTGATGAAGTATAGGTCACCGATGCCTCGCCCCTCCTTCATGCCCCTTGCCTGGGCTCCCTATCCAACGGGAAGCTAGAGTGTTCGAATCTACATCTCTGACGAGAACGCCGTGTCTTCGACCATGCTGGACTCGAATATGTGAGGAATCGCGAGGTGGAATGCGGGGTCGTCATTCAAAGTATCGGGGAATGGCAATAGTGGGTTCAGTTCAGACAGCATGCTGATTTCATAAACGATGTTTGCGCGAAAAACGACATCGACTGAGGTCGACAAGCCCTCTGGCACTATCTTTGTCGTCGAAAACGATGACCAGGGGTGGCTTCTGATGGAAAGCCTGCGTTGTCTGCAACAGTCGAGAACAACTAGAGAGGAGTGTCAGAGGGGTGGCAGGGGTCGATCCAGATGCTGCCGAGTTAGATTTAGTAGCGTAGCCGAGCATTATCGGTCGTCGTCCCTTCTTCTGTAGAGCGCCGTCGTGCGAGGGGGCCATTCCCTCTGTTCCTCTCCTGCCTGGTCCACCGAGAGCCGGGTTTATGTTTGGTTCCATCGAGTGAGGCAACGCCTGCGATGCTTTGGCTACCGTCAATCCGACCACCTGGCTCAAGGGTACGGAAGGGACGTGTCCGGGTACCATCGTGGCTCTGGAGTCTGACGTGTGTCGGTGGACCCTAGGGACCCTAGGCCAACTTGAAACCGACCGGAATCATCTCTGCCAAAATGCATGCCCCGCCCCACGTCGAAGCTCCCATCATCGTGATTGTCTAGGGGGATGAGTCTGTCAAGACGACGTGGATCCGTCCAGCCAGAGCAGACTCAAAAGAGAAGTTTTGCCTGCGACGGCAACGCCAGCGCAAGTCGGGAGCAGGGAAGCTGCTTGTTGGAAAAACTCGCTGGAACTCTTCGTTTCGAGTTTCGAGTTGGAAGATGAGTGCTATGAGCCAGCGGATTGCGTAGGCACGCTCGAAGGCGTCGGATCAGACGCGCTGGGTGATGTCTTCCTCGTCATGGGGTGGAAAACGCCTGCGAGCTGCGTGGTACTTAGCAGTCTTGGTGGAAGACAACAAAAAAGGATGGTCGTTTCGCTGCCCTTACAAAACTCTCCAGTGCCTTACCGTGACTTGCATGTAATACAAGCCCGGGCCCGACACCTCCTGCGTCTACAAGAACTGGGGCAATCACTACTGTAAGTATTTTCGGACAAGACCCTGAGCACGCTCAGCCAAGCCTACACCCGAACCGCTTCTCCGCCGTCTCGGACGTCGTCATCTTAGAGCCCATGATTTCGCATCTCGCAAACACTTACCATAGACTCGGACGATCTCCCGTCCTATCTGACCGCGAACCCTCACCTCCTCGACCTCCAGCCTTTGCCGATCACTGCGTTGCACAACAAAGAGTTCGAGGCAGTCTACTCGAACACTGTCCAGGCGTTTAACAAAAATTGAACGCAGCCTTCCAAGCGCTGTTACGGAGTGGCGTAGCAAGTTCAAGGATGTGCAGGACGGGAATGAGATTGTGAGTTTGACGGGGGAGACGAGTGCGGACCTCCGCTCGTGTGTATGCCTAGCCAAGTAAGTGGGCGAAAGCTTTATGCTTGTTTCATGACCGATTTGTTTCGACAGTGGGAGGTTCTGTCGCTCAGGTGATGTCAGAGGAAGAACGTGTGCAGACGATCGTTCTTCTTATCACGGATGAGAAATTCAGCTCGTTGGCGGAGAAGTTGACCCGACATACGAAGTGATCATCTCCAGGACACAGTACGTATCTGCGTAGACCGAGTATCGCTCGCGAATGCCTGAGCTCTTTGAGAATGGCCCGTCACATGCCGTTTTCAACTTTTCACCGAGGCAAACGGTCTATGTGGGGTGATCTGTACGTCGCTCACTATTCGTCTAGTTCGTGACCGTTCTCGATATGAACATTCACCTTCATGAATAGTGAGCGCTTTCTTTTACCCTGAATTGCAGATTTTGACTGCGAATTAGACTGAAGGAAGCAATCGTGGCACATGGCATCGAGTTTCAACGTTCAACGTTGATACTTGCTTACATTAAACGATCACACAGGTCAAGGAGGACCTCTCGGCTGTACCTTGTTCAAGCGGCTATAAGAGTGCTACAGTGACTATACGTTCAATAAAGCACTCGATCGAAAATGGTTTTCTACTGATGCAACCTGGTGCCAGTGTACCCTAAGCCGAACTGATCGGAATGTTCTGCGATCATCTCTGCCGAAACGCATGCCCCACTCCACGTCTGCGCTCCGACGCTCCTATAATCGACACTGTCTAGGGGATGTCTGTCAAGATGACATGGATCTGTCCAGCCAGAGTCGACTCAAAAGATAAATCTCGTTGCACTGTGCTTGCGGCGGCAACTGCAGCGCAAGTCGCGAGCAGGGAAGCTCAGGCTTGTTGGATGAGTCGATGAGGGGATCAGACTCGGAGGGGAGTTGAATGGTAGGACTGGAACTCGTAGCGGGGCGATCTTTTCGAGCCTCGAGTTGGGCGATGAGCGCTATGAGCTAGCGGATTGGGTAGGCACACTCGCTGGACATCATTGTCCTTGCCGTGGGTAGGCAAAATACTCTCTCGACGTCGCCTGCGAGAGCCGCGCGCATGTGGTTTGTAGAGCCAGTGGAGATACTGCAAGGACTCCAAGAGCTGTGTCACGGTGGTAGCAGTCTCGGCGATGGGTGGAGGACGCGACGCCAGGACGGAGTGACGACCATTGCAACGCCCCAGGGTTCCCAGTCATCGTCGACCTGGATGATCGTCTCGTGATCAACTGGTGATAAACATCTTACTCGACAGGCATAGTACAGAAATAATACATAGTAGCACCGTAAACATACACTCTCCGACTTGAATTCAGCGTATCATACAGCTTACTACACAAACACGGCTGCGATTATGAATGTTAAGTAAACGGAGGTAAAATTGAAGGGATTGAAACGACTCACTGTTATTTGGCACTGAGTGTCGGATGGTTGCTCTCTCAAGCTCCATGAGATATGCACCATGAGAAGAAGAGCCCGGAATATTGTAGAAGAACTTTGATCGCAGGCACTCGAGGGTCTCTTGATCCAGAATTTTTGATACATCTGTTTCGATGTTCTCAATAGTCGTCTGTGCTTCGAGCATCATTTCCATGGCACGCTTCTTCATCAAAATTGCGGAAGACCATCGTTTGGCCTGCTCGTCGGCGTAGGAGGCCAACGAGCCATTGTTGGGTGATACCTATAAAGTGGATTAATTATATGACAATGCATGAGCCTGCCATAGAATACCATTCTCTGGTACCATTGCTGAAGGCTGGCATTGTATGCGGTCGCTTCTGGAAGTGGAGAGTGAACGTTTGGAGGAGTCACCGGAGCAGCAGAGGATGACGATGGCGAAGTTGGCATGATCACTGGCCGAATGAAGAAACGTGAAAGCGAACGAATTCACGTTCAAGTTTAAGATTGATGAAAGTTCACCGTTCAACTTCGGGTTCAAGTGTCTGGTTAAATATCCAAGGCGCGAGCGTCAGACTCCGACAGGGAAACGACAATAACAGCTTCAGCGTGTTCAGTGTGGGGATTCCTCAGTTCCATAAGAGGTATGTGGTCGTGACGGCGCGGGGGGGCGTAAATGTAAGTAATATCAAATTACTCTGAAAAGAATGATCGATGATCACGATAAGGTTCTAAGCCTCAGAAGGGTAAGTGGTCGCGGGGAAGCTAATAGAAGGAACGACTTATCTTCCTATCTAAAGGGTTGTCGCTACACGGCGCCGCGTCGCAGCAGACCAAGAATAGAAATGACAACAACTTCAGACTGTGGCTGCGCTTCGAGAGCCATCGCATGCCAGTGCAATGTGTTCTTGCAGTGCCACGGGATTCCTCAATTCCACAAAAGGTAGTATGTAGTCGTGACGGCGCGGGGAGCGTAAAGCAATATCAAATTATTCAGACATATGACAGGGTTCTAAGCCTCAGAAGAGTAAGTGGTCGCGTCGCAGAAGGCCAAGAATTCTATTCAACCTGAACGGAATCATCGGACATCGGGACACAATCTTGAATGTGAAGTAACGTCAGCGACCGACTGAGAGCCGTCTCCCTGGGCCACAGCAGTATTACTATCAGTCTGGAGGAACGGTACACGTCCCCGACCAGCCCCAGCAATACTTCCAACACCTCCACTGGTACTACTGCCCATTGCCGGTCAACCACTGGAGGACTCTGACCAGGGGCCGCCACAATTAATCCTAGCCAGACCGTGATGTACCCCCTGTCCCCTGACTTGGGGCCTCTGAACGCACAATACCCCTTCCATTTCCGGACCTGCTAATCAGCCGCTACCATAGTCTCGTTCCCAGCCGTTAAAGGGCACTCGGCGCTCCTTCCCTTCCGTTTTAGGATGACTTTCCTTTTTGGTCCAGTCGCGCGAGAGTGCCCTATAACGTCTGGTGCATTTCGTATACAATGGCCCTACGGGCAACCCTGGACCCCGTTGCTGCTACCGCTGTAACCAGTGGGTGATTCAGCGTTGTCGGACGGTTTGATCAAATCGTTCATGTTGCTGGGACTGAACTGTACTGTCTGTACATCATCTGCTATATACCATTCGTTTTGCTGTATCAAGAAGCAAATCCAAGTCATTCGCTCAACTCGAGTTTTTAACACCATCACCGGTGGAAAGCGAGAGAGTGTTTCGGCCGATGGCTTGGCATTTCCGCCCGTGAAAACGACACACACCGAGTCTCGGACGTCATCACAATGAGGCGGCAAAACTTGGTGCAACTCAGTGGGCTCTTGAGGGAAAATAGCCACATTTCCTCTACTGAACAGCTGAGAGCTCTCCTCCGGTACATATCCACCTCGACCAACAGCGCGAAATCAACGTCTGCTCGAAAGGAGACGACAGCGCAAAATACGACCCCCAGCCACAACCTCAATCTCGTTGGGACAACAAGATAATGAACATACTGCACAGATGACAATCCGGTTAGCGTCCTGAGAGACAGCTTTCTGCCACCCGGCAATAATCGCCGTCTTGTCTTCCCAGGTACGCTTGTCAGGAAAAATGCCTTGTTGAAGGTCGTGATAATCGGTAACGTGTGATTCTTCACTGCAAGCGGTGGACGCATTTGACACCTGTCGGTGTTTGCGGTACCATTGTGCATTTAAATCCAATCGACTTCGGCGAGCTTGTTCCGATTCGTCCGTGTATGAGATCCACCGAACATGCAAAGCATCCACGCGCGCGTCCTGACGGTCTACCTCACACAATGGACCGGGTGTTAAGAATACCTGCATGCCATAAACATCACGGCGTGCACGCTTGCACACCTGAAATTCCAAAACCAACAGCAAACAAACACAATCGGGTCCATGCACCCACAAAGCATCCCCAAACCATTCAACCTTATCGCGCAAGCTGCCGGCAACCCCATGAGCCATACACCACTGGCACATCGCAAGCTGTTTGCGGGTCAAAAATGGAAACTTGCGAACCAAATCTGCAACATTCGGTACAATAACCGACAATCGAGGACTGCGCGGATGCAACAATCCGGGGACCGGGATCGACCTGCTGGGAACAAATTCCCTCAAAATCAAAATCCTGCCTGAGCACGGCAATGGAGTAACGTGCAGGGACCGAAGATGATTCTTGTTAAAGCAAATGGGAATCGATAAGATGAGGCTGGCAGCAGCTTCGAGAGGGGTTCGACAAGGCGGCACAACAGTGTGCGCAAGAAAATACTTCCTAGAATAGCTCAAAAAACAAACACGGCAAAACATTTCCTAATGGAGCGAAAAATTGCAGACAACAATTGCGCCCTCCATAAACCTGGAACCCTAAAGGCTCCAGGAATAGAAGGGGGTAGCTCGGGTCACGTGAATAAATGAAAATGAAAAAAAAATCAGAGTGCCCTCGAAAACGAGCAGCTATGTCCACAGGATTCTCGACACAATACCACCTTTTCTCAACCTGTCAGCTGGGGTGATGAACACTGCAACTTGCACAGCAGATAGGTTGAAAAACTAAAAGCAAAAAAAATCGATTGCTGAGATTCGAACACTCGCTGACGTCGCCAAAACGTTACCCGCTACTCCACCAGGCCAAGCGAAAGCCAAATTCATTTATTAAATATGAATAGTTCCCGCCAACTACTCATATGGAAATAGTTAAACTTTGGCTTCGAGGGACCGGTAGCCTACCGGTTAGCACGCGAAAGCATTCCTTTTTTTGCCGCAATGACAGAGTTCGATTCCGTCCTTGCACTTTTTAAAAAAAACTGTGTT
>JBBPPC010000250.1:0-26262 GCA_038091775.1 Leccinum olivaceopallidum | reverse complement strand
TCCTCTGGCTCTGACCCGCATCGTCCTCGTGACGGGCAGCCCAGTCAGTAGCGTTGTCAAGTCGCGGATACAACGCGTCCAACGCAGCCGTAAACGTCGGCAAGAAGAATTTGATCAGACGTAGCCGACCGTTTGTACCCGGTGGTTCGAGCTCAGGAGAGTCCACGCCTTCGTCCTCTGCCTGTCGTACTAGCTCATCATGCTGGTCGAGCATCGGTTTAACGAACCCGGGCCACCGCGCCGCGGCGATGTATTGCAGTTCGAGGGGGTCGCGGGTGTATATCGATATTGTGTTGTAAAGCGTCTCTGCGTAGTGTTCGTAGAGCGGTTGGAGAGCAGGATGGTATGTCAAGCGGTGAGGCGTTTGTGAGAACGATGTTTCGGATTCAGACAATGACTGAGACGCGTCCCGAAAGGCCAAGGCAAGTCTTTGGAGGATGTCTGGAAACTGGAGTCAAGATTCACCGAAAGAAAAGGATCAGCACAGTGTGTGACAACTTACCCTGTTTGGACAAGGTATCCACGTCGAGGTAATATGGATCAGGCGATGCACCCAAGGCGGGGCGGATGTCTTCCCAGCAGACGGAGGAGAGAAAGATGACCGAGACTTTGAGACGCGACTATGATAAACAGGTCACGCACAGGTCACGCGAGCCACATCTGATAGAAGGGGGACTAACCAGCTCTGCCAAGCGAGAGAGCGGGACGATTAGTTCTGGGAGACGCTCGGCGAGTTTCTCGGCTCTCTCGACTAGAATTACCATTGACGGTTCTTGGTCGTCCTCCGAGGCAACTGCTTTACCCTTTCCTTTTCTTGTTCGACTGGAGGGGTTACCAGTACGCTCCCGACTTAGTCTCCTGAGCCCATGCAAAAAGCTGTCCATGTTGTCGTTGTACCTCTGTGAATCGTCCCCAGGCCAGACACGACACCCGTCCTCCCACGTAGGCGTCCACCCTGCGAACGCGTCGAGTACGGTATCAAAGAACACGCGCGATGTCACACACGCCACCGCATTGACTCGTGCGAACAGAGTCGGCGGTGAGTCCGGGATGGAAGAGTGGAAGACGGTGTCGATGACCGAGGCGGTGGTGCGCGTGTTGTCTGTGACGTACATGAACGGGGGCGGGTACGTGCACGCGAGAGCGGCGAGGTGGGCGACGAAGGAGGCATAGCCGGCCTCTTCGTCCATGGTGGTTGTTCAGACAGCAATTTCCTACTATGTCACCACTAGGATTATGTAAGTACCTAGTATGTTTCACTGAGTCAACTTGCTCATCCTCTTACCACTGCCTCGCCGAAGACACTCACATCACCAAACAGGTTCAGGCAGGCACCAACATCACAGATAGCCAGTGAATTGGCTACCCGGAGTGACGTGCGGTTGGTAAGAACGTTTTGAATTACTGACCCATCGGGATGTTCAAAGCGAGCGTGATGACACTGGCACGTCCAACTGCGATTCACCCATGTACATGATGGAACTCAGCGAGTTAAATGATAGCCTTCTGTGATAGTTTGACACTGAGGCAAATCTTCGTGACCACAAACCTTATGGAGTCCCGGTCTGGTCATCGTCCTTGGTACTTGGAAAAGAAGCGGGATCGTGGTCAACTGTATGACCCGTATGCACGTATGCATAGTTTTACCACATCCGCACCTGGGACTTCGCAGCTTATAGTTCTGTCTAAATGTGCTACCAAGGCACCAAATTCGTGGTTCGACGTCACCCGCTACATCCACATAACGCGTAAGATGACCACTCACGATCTCGCGCGGGAACACGGTGCTCACATGCTGATCTCCATCGAACTACAGCATAATAGTAGCAAGGCGATGAGTCGATCGGGCGGCCCAGAACTTCCCCAAGGATAGCCTAGAAGCAACCTAGAAGTGACTCAACCACGACACCGTTTCAATGATGTAACAATATTCCAGTATAGCCCTTCGGATTGCGCCGGGATGGACTGATGGTGGCACTCGATCTTCTGATTGTCGCAGTTCGCTCGTTGCCATTTCCAAGGGTCAATATTTCAATGCGACTCAGTGTGGATGTAGTAGTTGCAACACCACATCTCCCATTCAAAGTTTCTCTTTTCTGTTTGTCCTGGCTGGTCCAGGATGCGAGGCTGCGGCACGATCACCAAATTCGTTATTGCACTGCTGGTCCTCATAATGCGCCCGCAGAAGCCGAGAGAGGTATCGCGCTCTCACCGAGCGCTCAGGATCTCCGTCCTTGGTATTCGGACAAGGCGCGGAATTGTGGTCAACTGGGGGACGATGACCCGGACTCCGAGTGACGATGCTTAGTTTGTCCACCCCACTCTTCTCAGCTCAGTCCTACCTAAGCTACCACTGAGGCGCCAAGTTCGTCGCGCGGCACGCACGATCTCATGACATCCACTGAAATAGATATCATAGCAAGACGATGGGTCGATCGGGCTGCCCAGAACTTTTAACGATAGTGATGGTGGGTATAAAGACTAATCTATAAAGACTCATTTGAGTCTTGACGCGTGTAAAATAAAGCTGACTGCCACTCAGGCAGCCGTTTGATAAAATAATACTCCCGGGCCAGCATAGCCTGACTGAGCCGGTATCGAGTGAACGCGCGACACCACGTGCCTTGACTGATATGATCATCGACCGCACTCAAGTTTTGATGATTGCTACTATGATCGTGTCGACGATCCGTCCTTGCCCGTAATGCAATGCAGTTCGCTCGCTGCCATTTCCCAGGGTGACTGCGAGAGTCGAACAGCTGTCTGGATAGGATAGTAGTTCCAACACCACATCTCCCCTTCAAACTTTCTCTTCCCTATTTGTCCTGGCTGATTCAAGATGCGAGGCTGTGGCACGATCACCAGATTCGTCATTGCACTGCTGGCTGCCACTTTAGCCGCTGCAGCACCCCAGCCCCAGCGGAAGAGCAAGGGCGTAGCCATACCGCTTACCAAAAAAAATCCTTCTAACTTTCTGCACCCCGACAACGCTGTCAATTTTGCCGCAGTCGAAGCTCATGCTGCGTCCGTCAGCGCGTACGTAGTCGATGAAAGATCGCCATCTGCTTATTTGGTTCATTTTTTAGCAAGATCGTTCGTGGTTTAGAGAACTATGAAAACAACACGGGAACAACACATCCTTCTGTTCTGGAACAGAGAGGGCACCAAAAGCGTGATGGTAAACTCGCTTTGACAAAGTTTTATAATCTTTTTTGGCACGCCCGGCTTTCGATTGGTTCTCCTCCAAAGGTGTTTGACGGTATGCTCTTTTGGCACTCGCGATACGTGTTTACTCTAATCACCATCATAGTGGAACTTGATACCGGTTGTGCGTACGTATTCACTGAGCCGCCTATTCGTTTCCTTGTTCAATTCAATATGACCCAGCGATTTCTTCGTACTAGCAGCCAACGGAGGTGCGACCACGGAAAAGGACACCGTTTGGGACCCCTCCTCATCCAGCACTGCCATTGACCTGAACCGCCAATTCGAGATCATGTTTGCAAACGGAGATAACGCCTCGGGAAAACAATACACCGACAACGTGACCGTGGCTGGTTTCACCGTATGTCCTACCACCATCGTCTTGCGGAACCTAAGGCTCAATGACTCGACACTCCCTGACACACACATACCGATCAGGCAGACAAGCAGACCATCGGTGCTGCATCGATATTCAGGTTCATGGGAACATATGAACCCCCTGTGGACGGTATCTTGGGATTGGCGTTCCAGTCGATCTCGGAGTTCCCTGCCAGCTCGCTCTTTGAAACGTTCGTCAGCGAGAACAAGGTGTTAGACCCGGTTTTTTCGTTCCAGCTTAGCTCTTCTGGAGGCGAATTATTCATCGGCGGAACGAACGAAGCGCTCTACCAGAAAGATACTCTCACTTATGCCGACGTGACGAAACAGGTAAGCTGAAATGCTTGACGGACGTGGACGTGTGCTGATGTTTCCATCCATTTTACATCCATCTCAGGCTCACTGGCAGATCGAGATGGACGAAATTCAAAGCAATGGCAAGACGATCGCGAACAAGGTCAACGTCATCATCGACACCGGTTCCAACCTCATCTTTGGCGACGAGGTAAATGTGCTTCACTTGCATCAGGCCCTCGGTGGCAAGTCCATCGAAACCAAACCTGGTCTTTATTCCCGTGAGTCTGCATTACGATCAAGGTCTGGTATTGTTGACGTTATTGTAGTCCCGTGTCATGCCAACCCCTCGGTGATCCTCACGTTTGGTGGCAAGCCGTTCAAGATCCCCATCGAGATGCTCAGGCTTGGACCGATATCGCAGGGTTCGTCGGATTGTTTCAGCACTATCGGTGCTCTGAGTGCAAGTCTCGTTTGTGAGATGTCTTCCATCATTTGCTGAGTCGTGCAATTAACGACTGTTTATTCCCCCCTCGCGCATACATACGTCAGCATTCTGGAGCATTGGGGCCCCTTTTTTGCAGAGCGTGTACTCCGTGTTCGATCATGGGACTGGTCCTCAACCGACACCGCGGGTCGGATTTGCGGAGCTTGCTTGATTGGTGTGGACGTGAGGGAGGTGAATGCACCTTAGGTGATTTCCGACGGTTATCATGACGAGCTCAAATGTTCTTGTTCTGTCTTGTAGGTTTGTGACCATGGTGGTCATTTTTCTGACTGTAGTTCGATTACATACAGCGAGAGAATCTACGTTCCTTGCGTCCTTCTTGTGCAAGCTGTGTGGTCGCTTTCGCACGCTGGGGAGAGAGGACGGGGAGGAATGGGAACAGGAACAGGAATGGGAAGTTCGGGACGAGGATGGGGATAAGGACGACGATGTCGTCGCGCTGGGAAGAGAGGACGGTGGGGGGAAGAACGAGGATGGAGACAGGGATTGGGAGTCGGAGACGAGGATGGTGGCGGGGGTAAGGACACCGACAACGTTGTCGTCTTGTCATCTTCGTCGTTGTCTGTTGTCTCGTCCTGCCATCGTCGTAATCGTCGTCTCGTTCTCGTTCTCATTCTCATATCCATCGTCCCCGGCGTCTTGGTCGTCATCGTCCTGGTCCTCGTCGTCGTCACGTCGGTATGGCACGCCGTTGTACTGTGGGCAGGGGATAGGGAGAGAGCGAGGGACTCGGAGTCGACAAGAAGAGAAAGAATGTGAGCGGGGTGACAACGTGTGGCGACCGCCATGCGCTCTCGGCGGAACGAGAGCGCATGGCAGTTCCAACACGCTGTCCTCGAGGAAGCCGACAATCATTACAATCATCATCTGATACCCCTTGGGTGCAGTGGGTCCGCCGAGTTCCGAAGGCTGCCCCTTCGGGTCTTCCCGGCTTGCCTTGCGGATCGGGACCCCCCCTTCGCATCAGAAAATGATCAATCTGCTATGTGATTACGGATTTAGGACATGATGCATTGGATAGAAATTTGGAAGCAAGGTGAAGTAACAATACTCCAGTGCAGCCTGACTGTGCCGGGATACAGACCGATGGCCGCACTCGACCTTTTGATTATTGATGCAATGCAGTTCGCTCGTTGCCATTGCCAACCAGGGTCACTGCGACTCAGCGTGGATATCATAGTAGATCTCAACACCACATCTTTCCTTCAAAATTTATCTTTTATGTGTGTCCTCAGGCTGGCTGGTCCAGGATGCGAGGCTACTACACGGTTGCCACATAGCAGCGGCAGGGGCAGCGGGGAGGGCACAAAAGGGCAGGCAGGGCAGGCAGCAAATCAGGTTCGTGATCAATTCATTTCGACTTTACTTCCATGTTGACGCTGTAAAAGGCTCGCTCGCCAGTGTCGTTTGTTCATCATGAGGACCAGGTGACAATAGATATTGCCTGCCTCATCCCACTCCACATTGCACCCTCCTGTCCACCTCATGACTTGTGCCCCGGAGATACATTCAAAAACCCCGGAGATATGTTTAGAGAAGCATAACGATACTGTGCCGCCGTCTCGACTGCTTAATTCTAGGAACATGGAAGAAAAGCATCAGAGAACCTGCAGTGCCAGAGTCTTGTCGCCTTACCGGTATTCAATCTGGGTCAGCAAAGAGCATAAATGTCCCGAACAGTGCATTTTAGACAATGGCCAAAGGTCACCGTTGACCAGTGAGTACACCTTGAGGTGAATTTGGTCCGTCTACATTATCATGTTAGGTAGGTGTTCAAAATTGTTCATTGGGCCCGTAAATGCCATTTGAAAAAAAGTCTTGCAGAAGGAGAAAGCCAGACCTCGTGCAGAGAGAGCGCGATCGTAGCATTAACACGGAAGGTCATCCTCCGAATCCAGGACCATCGAGCGAGGTACCACTTCCATCAGATGTGCATAGAAACCACGACTGTGGTACTAGCACTGGACATTCTCCGCGTCCGAAGCCATCTAGCGAGGTAAGTCATCCGTCGCGTCGATCGCGTGGTAGCGACTCATGTCGTATCCGGCACAACAGGTAAAAGATGCGGCTCAACCCTGACTTTCTCTTGACAAGAACCAGGATTGGGATCTGGGACGAAGAGAAGGAAAGGGTGGGAAGGAGAGCAAGTTAGATCTTGCAAGATTATTGATTCTGAATACTATGCCAACGACGCGTCAAAATTATTTACCTTCCCAAGTTTGGGTGTCTATGTCACAGTGAAAATGAACTTTAACAAAGAAATATACGGTGCGCAAGGACGCAAGGAATGTGGAGTCCTCTCGCTGTACTTACCCTGATTTCCCTTGATTCTAGGCTGTTAATAATTCAGTCCATGAACTTGTACTTGATTGCACTCACCCAGTGCTTGCGCTGCACTGTCAAGTAGCTTTACCACAGACCGGAAAGCATTCGACTGTGTCCGAGCAGTGTGTGATCCGATAAAAATACCAGATTCTCTTAGTTCAGTTGTTGCCGGCCAGACACGTCGCAGGGCACAACAGGAATGATGGAAAGGGATGAAGCAAGTGATGTATTTGCTGTGGTGCTGCCCAGAAAGGCGTTGGATAGCGATGTTGATGATGCTGGCGAGGGGGAGAACACCGGCGAGGGACTGCGAATACGAAAGGTGTGCGAAGGACAGTTCAAGTGAAAATGTGTGCGCTTTGGAGTATTAACGTCTGAGGATGTACAGGCCGCTGTGAGGGAGGTAAAGTGGATTGGTGCGGGGTACCGTCCTCGACAATATTCTCAATATCGCCGCTAGTACGGTGGTACTGTACCTGACTTTGCCTGGCCTTGAGCTTGGCACGAATGCCATCATACTCGGGCCGTTTTTGGAGCGGGGCGCAGGACCGTCGATGACTCGGAGCCGTGGTGGGGGCTCGACAGCGGCGGAACTTGATGGGCGGGGAGATTGATGTGCCGCACAATATTTGCTGCGGCGTGCGCACACGTGGATGGGCCCGAGACTTCCCACGAGACTTTCCCAAAACCGTACCGCGTGTCATACCACTATGGGCACCGTAAATCTTACCATCCTTACAGACGGAACAACATCGAGCGTCTACGGAGAGATGAAGAAGAAGCAACTCGCAACTCAGCCGAGAAAGAGGGTAGGATCGCACTCGTGGACGCAGAGGCTCGGTTGTCGCTGTTGCGCGAACATGCAGGGATCGTGGCAAGGGACAGGCGAAAGCAAACGAGATGGTGGGCTCGATTGATGCTGGAACGAGGAAGTTACGCTCAGGATATCCGTCCTTGGTACTCGGACAAGGCGCGGGATCGTGGTCAACTGGGGGGCGATGACCCGGACGATTGACGATGCGACGCTAGTTTGTGCACATCCGCACCCGCGCCGGCACCCCGGTCCCCAACAATGCTATCTACGCTACCACCGAGGGTCTAGATTCGTCCCGCGGTACGACGCTAACTGATACTAATTCACAGCACGCGGAAGATGGATGCACACGATCTTGCACGGGAACGTGCTCCTCCACTGAGATACCACAGCAAGACGATGAGTCGATCGGGCGGCGCAAAACTTCCAACGATATTGAAGGTAATTCTATTCTGACACATGCAAAATAAAGCTGACAGCCACTATCGTTTGATGCAACAATACTCCAGCATAGCCCAACTGAGCCAGTATTATCGAGTGAACGCGCGACACCACGTGCCTTGACTGATATGATGGCCGCACTCAAATTTCGATGATTGCTACTATGATCGTGTCGACGATCAGTCCTTTCCCGTGATGCAATGCAGTTCGCTCGCTGCCATTTCCCAGGGTGACTGCGACATCCGAGTCGAACAGCTGTGTGGATAGTAGTTCCAACACCACATCATCTCAATCTTCCTCTCCATTTTCTCTGTGTCCTGGCTGGTTCAGGATGCGAGGCTGCACAATCACCACCTTCGTCATTGTACTGCTGGTTTCCGCTTTGACCGCTGCAGCACCCCAGCCCAACTTGAAGCGGAAGAGCAAAGGCATAGCCATGCCACTCACCAAACGAAGTTCTTCGATCTTGCTGCACCCCGACAACACTGTCAATTTCGCCGCAGTCGAAGCTCATGCTGCGTCCGTCAGCGCGTACGTGGTCGATGAAGAGATCGTCATCTGCTTACATGATTTGTTTTCAGCAAGATCGTGCGTGGCTTGGAGAATTATGAAAAGAACACGGGAACAACACATCCTTCTGCTCTGGAACGGAAAGGGCACCGAAAGCGTGATGGTAAACTCGCTTTGACAAACTTTCATGATATTTTTTGGCACGGCACTCTTTCGATTGGTTCTCCTCCAGTGGAATTTGACGGTATGCTGTCTTGGAACTCATGATACATGTTTATTTTAATCACCATCATAGTGGAACTTGATACCGGTTGTGCGTACGTCTTGACTAAGCCGCCTACTCTTCTCCTTTTTCAGTCCGATGCGACCCAGGGATCTCTTCGTAGAAACAGCCGACGAAGATGAGATCACCCAAGAGGACATCGACACCCTTTGGAACCCTTCTTCGTCCAGCACTGCCATTGACCTGAACCGCGAATTCAATATCGAGTTTGCAAACAGAGATTACGCCACGGGCAAACAATACACCGACAACGTGACTGTGGCTGGTCTCACCGTACGTCCTGCCACCGTCGTCTTGCGGAATCTGATGAATCGACACGACACATACATACCAATCAGGCAGAGAAGCAGACCATCGGTGCTGCATCGATATTCAGATTCATGGGAACTTATGAACCCCCTGTGGACGGTATCTTGGGATTGGCGTTCCAGTCGATCTCGGAGTTCCCTGCCAGCTCGCTCATTGAAACGCTCGTCAGCGAGAACAAGGTGTTACCAGACCCAGTTTTTTCGTTCCAGCTTAGCTCTTCCGGAGGCGAATTATTCATCGGTGGAACGAACGAAGCGCTCTACCAGAAAGATACTATTGCTTATTCCGACGTGACGGAACAAGTGAGCTGAAATTCTTGACCGACGCGGATGTGTGTGCTGATGTTTACATCCATTTCAGGGTTACTGGCAGATCGAGATGGACGAAATTCAAAGCAATGGCAAGACGATCGCGAACAAGGTCAACGTCATCATCGACACCGGTTCCAACTACATCTTTGGGAACAAAGACAAGGTGCTTGAATTGCATCAGGCCCTCGGTGGCAAGCCCATCAGAATCAGACCTGGTTTTTATTCCCGTGAGTCTTCGTTCTGATGAAAGTTTGGCATCGTTAACGTTGTTGTAGTCCCGTGCCAAGCCAACCCCGAGCCGTCGGTGACCTTCATATTTGAGGGCAAGCCGTTCACGATCCCCATCCAGATGCTCAGGCTTGGCCCGATATCGCGGGGTTCGTCTGATTGTCTCAGCACTATCATTACTCAGACTGCCCCCCTTTGTGAGATTTATTCCATCATTTCCTGAGTCGTGCATACGATTGCTGATTCACTATTCCCGCATACGTTAGCGACATGGACAATTGGGTCCCCTTTTTTGCAGAGCGTGTATACCGTGTTCGATTACGGGACTGGTCCTCAATCGACCCCGCGCGTCGGGTTTGCGAAGCTTGCTTGATCGGTGTAGACGTAGTCTTTATCTCCACATCTAGCTCGATGTTTATTCTGTTCCGTTCTGTTGGTCTGTGGTGATGGTAGGTCGTTATTGTAACTGTTGTTCTACCCCTCAGCGAGGGGACTCCACCTTCCTTGGGTCCTTGCGTATGTACAGTATGTTTCTTTGTTAATGTTCGTTTTTATTGTAACAAGTTGCCGGGTGATGGCGTGAGATGCTCGCTACGTAGGAGTTATCGGAACTGCAGAAAGCAAAGCGGCATATCCGGTAAGTAGGATGATGGAGGAGGGAGAGAGCACGAGGCTGGGCACTGAGCGCACGGCAATCAGCGAGGGAGAACGGATGGACGACCGGGCGTACCATGGTTTGATATATCATTTCAAGTGGTACTGGTGGGGCGTGGCACCCAGGCATCAGGTGCATGGCGGGAGCGTGACTGGGGGAACATCGACCAGTCATAGAACATGGCCTCCACCATCGAGAGACGTGGTGGAGGCAAGAGAGGAAGCAGTCTCTCTTGCTTGTGCCATCACTTCAAGTTGTCCAAATTCAAAGCTACTGCGACTCAAGTAAGTATATCACGGTACTCACGGATCATCGGGTCAGAACTTAAAGCTTACAGACCCATGATCAGGGTATTCAACTTAGTGAGCCTACGTCCAACTATGATTCACCTGATTGAGGAACTGCACAAGGCGTTCAGTTGAAATGGAATCTCGACCTCATCGTGAATCCGACGTCCGTGACTGGTGAAAATGTACCCAAACCCAAGCCAAATCTAATCCCGAGTCCACCCCTCCGTGGTACTGTGACAAGGTAAATGTTCAGGCCTTCAGGTCTATGACATTCTCTCTTGTCTTCCTCCTCTCCGGATGCGTGGCCTCAGTCTGTCAGAGTTGCATTCATTAAAGTACTAGGAGTACTAGTTGAGGATGGACACAGCCACTACTAGTACTCCTTCCCTTGACCACCATGGGTAAACTGAACATTGCACACCACAAATCATATCATCCCTACCGACGGGACAACATTGATCGCGTACGGAGAGATGAAGAAGAAGCAACGCGCAAAGAGGCTGAGCAGGAGGGCAGGATAGCACTCGCAGACGCAGAGGCTCGATTGTCGCTGTTGCGCGAACGTGCAGGGATCGGTGGCAAGGGAAAGGCGAAAGCAGACGAGTTGGAGGGCTCGACTGACGGTGGAACGAGGAAGCACATCAACTTTTTCGAGGATCTGGAGCAGGTGGGCATGTTTTGTCGGTCAAGTACCTCGCTAATTACTTCCGTAGCAAGCGATGGTGACCGCCATCCGGGTGAGCAAAAAGACAGCACCCGCAGAAGCCGAGAAAGGCGTCGCACTCGCACCGAGCGCTCAGGATCTCCGTCCTTGGTACTCGGACAAGGCGCGGGATCGTGGTCAACTGAAGGACGACGACCCAGACGAGCGACGGTGCGTAGACTTTCTTGTTCGCTGCTTATGTTTCTGACTGTTCTAACAGAAAAAGAGATCTCCGGTCTAAATCTCTGAACGACCCGCTTACGTCTATCACGCTGCAGCTGGCCCCTCGCCCTTCGCCTTCCTCGAGCAACGCCCGTTCGTCTCGTCGTTCTGGTCCACCACCACCACCACCACCGAAACCACTCGACCCGACGACTGCACGACTGGCTCGAGAGTCATCGGAGCGCGAACGGGCGCTAGTGCTGATCAGACGTAAGAAGCGGGAGCTGGCTGGCAGCGAGACGCCGAGTACTGTGCACGGCGGTATGGACGAGGGCTACGGTGACGTCTACAACAAGAGAGCGGTAGAAGAAGCGCACGCCCACCGTCGGCGACGAGGATGGTAGAATCATATTTTTGTATTTTTGTATTTTTTGCATGTGAACCGATGTCGCGATCATGATGACGGTCGGCTAGTCGGACTTTTCGAGGATGACTCCTTATCATCCGAGATGCCCATCGCACCGCCCGTCCTCGAACAGTCCCTCCACGTCGTGCCCGCTTTTGCACTCGAGAGCGGTCGTGTGCTCAAGGACGTCCCCGTTGCGTACAAGACGTGGGGCCGGCTCAACGATGCCCGGGACAATGTCATGATCATCTGCCACGCATTCACCGGCAGCGCCGACGTCGAAGACTGGTCCGTGTTTCCCTTTTCTTCTTTCGTGTCCATCGTCTAGTGATCGCCACACACACACTGTCCACAGGTGGGGTCCACTCATGGGCCGCGGAAAGGCGTTCGACCCGAACCGTTTCTTTATCTTTTGCGCCAACGTACTCGGATCGCCGTATGGCACTGCATCGCCCGTGACGCTCAACCCAGGCACAGGTCGTCCGTACGGCCCTGAGTTCCCACAAACGTCCATCCGCGACGACGTTCGGTGCGTCTTCTGCGTCTTCACAACCTGTTACATCTCCATTGACCGACCCCCGAATCAGACTCCACAAACTCGTACTCGACCACCTCGGTGTATCCAGCGTTGCCGTCGCCATCGGCGGTTCTATGGGCGGCATGGCCGTCCTTGAATGGCCGTTGTGCTCTCCCCCGGGATACGTCCGCCACATCGTCCCTATCGCCACCTCCGCCCGCCACTCGGCGTGGTGCATCAGCTGGGGCGAGACACAGCGCCAGTGCATCTACAGCGACCCCGCGTACGAGGACGGGTTCTACGCTGAACAGCCATCGTCTGGCCTAGCTGCCGCACGGATGGCGGCGTTGTTGACGTATCGATCGCGAGACTCGTTTGAGAAGCGGTTTGGAAGGCAGTCGCAGGTGCAGGTGGACATACCCGCGGCCAATGGTCATGGTCACGTCAAGGGTCTCGGCCTCTCGGATGCCGATCAGGCCCTCCTTGCGCACAACGAGGGCCACCGGCGCCCGTCCCGCCGACACTCGCCAGCCCAGTCTCCCACCCACAGCGCTCCAGATTCACCCACATCTGCGACCTCGCCTACATCTACATCCCCACCCGCGGCTGCACCCCCAGTCTTCTCAGCTCAGTCTTATCTACGCTACCAAGGCGCCAAGTTCGTCGCGCGGTTTGACGCCAACTGCTACATCCACATTACGCGCAAGATGGACACGCACGATCTCGCGCGGGAACGTACTCACCTCCTTACCTCCACTCCCACTTCCGCCTGTGCACTCGCCTCTGCTAACGCACACGACGACGACGACATCGCGGCGATCCTCTCCATCCTCCCCGCCCGCGCGCTCGTGATCAGCATCGAGACCGATGGTTTGTTCACTCCGAGCGAACAGCACCACCTGGCTGCCCACATAACCGATGCGTCATTGGTCGTCGTGCCTTCGCCGGACGGGCATGACGGGTTCTTGCTCGAGTTTGAGCGGATCAATCGGCATGTATTGGCGTTTTTGAGGAGGGAGTTGCCGGGGTATTATAATGGGGAGGGGAGGGAAGGGAAGGGGGGGAAGGGGGATTTCAAGGTGAAGAAGACGAGTATGTTTGGGGAGGCCGAGGCGGACGTGACGAGGTGGTAGAGTTTGGGTTTCGGCTCTCCATTCCCCATTTCTCTTTTCTGCAGATGCGATCGAACCAATCCGTCGCGTGTTCGGCACTCGCTTGACAGCTACGCAGCGTCGACTTATTTGTTTCTTTTCCCGTATCTCGTCGATATGTATCTTATTGCGACGATCCTTAGAATTTGTATGCAGTATATGTAAGTATCATTTTGTTATACGTACTGATGAGTAGGGTAGGTACCATCCAACTGGTACCCGGCGTTGATTTTCAAATAGATTCGAGGCCCGAGTTGCGGGATGACAATGAAATATCAATATCATAACAAGACGACGAGTCGATGATCCGGGCTGCTCAGAACTTCACTTGAAGGATTGCGGAGGCAACTGTGAGCAATTTCCCTTAGCGACTGTCACGGTCTTCCCACCTAAGGGTCTGCCTGGGGGAAGACTGACTCAAATTGGACGCGTACAAATGATCGACAGGCCCATAGTATGATTCTGAGTCAGTTTTCTGTGTATCCTGCTATACACCCAACGTGAGAGGGTAAATAGTTTGACATATGTCGTTGATGCAATATTCAGAATAAATAATTCCACTTCCTCTCCTTCTCTTTTCTTCCCTTCTTTTCGTCCCAATGCCGATTCTTGTCACGAGAAAGTCTGGTTTACCACCCGCGCGCCTCGTAGTCGGCCAATGTATCCCGCGTCATTTCCGCGATCGTCCGATATCTCAATCCCAGAATGCGATTCGCTTTGGCCGTATCATACATTTTGAGGTGCTTCGCAGTCTTGCCGGCACCCCGGACACCGACGGGAAGCGTGGTTGAAAGCTTCGGTGGTGGATTCAGGTCGTTGGCAGCGTCGACTGAGGAATGAAAGAATAAATAGGTCAGACATATGTGGCAGCGCCCAGTCTTGTACTCACTAAAGTCTTGCCATTTCCCTAGCCCTATCGATCATCACGGGGAAATTGGTCAGTTGATAGTCCATTTCCTCGTCACCCTAAAGTCCCCAAACAGGGTACAAGACTCACCAGCACTGACGATGATGCGCTCTCCACCGGCAGCTTGCTTCTCCAGAGCGAGAGCGTGCGCTTCCGCCAGGTCACGAACATCGATCCAGCATGTACCTTCGTTGGTGAGAAATTTATTTCCAACTGCGTTGGCCTTGGCGCTGTCAGCGACATAGTTGTAGAACATGGCTGCAGAGGTGCTTAGAGAAGCGGGAGAGGTAACTTCCTGGATAGTCGGCTATTGTGATGAAAGAGTGGGGTTAGACATTCCTGGTTTAGAACGGGCACGCTATGAAGGAACTTGCCCCGAAGACCTGAGTGTTGCACGGCCTGGGTCAGTTTGGTGAATGAGAGTGTTACCTGATGCATAAACTCACGATTGGTGGGTTCA
This sequence comes from Leccinum olivaceopallidum, assembly GCA_038091775.1. Lineage (NCBI taxonomy): Eukaryota > Fungi > Basidiomycota > Agaricomycetes > Boletales > Boletaceae > Leccinum > Leccinum olivaceopallidum. The sequence goes on along the minus strand of JBBPPC010000250.1, from coordinate 11,406 downwards.
ATACTACCAAATCCCAGTCGATGCGAGGCTGGTTTTCCAGGTTATTCACGAAATCCCAAGCAGCTGTGTGGATCTCCCGTTAGAAACTCAAGTTGGGCGATGGGAACCAGTGGAGATGCCTACATCTCTCCGCCAGCGTTTTCGATGCTCGGTATTTCATCATTCCGGGAGCCTCATTCCTCCTCCCTTCGATCTCGTATTTCTTCAGAACCTCGAGACACTGGTCGTTCCAGTCTGCCTCCGTGAACGTAATGGGATTTGAATCGTCGTGGTGGATGGCCACTCCTGAAGAGGTGATCACGACGCGCTTGACCTTCGTGGATCTGTTTCATTGATAAGGTCGACCTTCGTCCGACTGCCATACAGGACTGACGTACTCGTCTTTGAGAATGCTCTTTAGAATCCCTACCGTACCGTTGACTGCTGGGATGATGAGTTCTAAAGGGATGTGTCAGCTGGATGAGTCGCTGGCAGAACCTCTCAGCAGTTTACCATCTGGATCGTTTGCATTCAGACTAAAGGGCGACGCCGTGTGTTCGACCGCATCTACACCTTTGACCGCTTCGTCAAATGCGCCGTCCTGGACGAAAGACCACCAAATGGTAAGCACACGATAGCATTCGACAGGCACATCCAAGGGTCCTCGGCAATTATGCTCACCTTGGCAATGTCCTCCACGACCACCACCTCGAACCGGTCCCCGTACGACGCAAACAATTTCTTCAAGTAGTCTCCTTTGGCGACGGACCTAACAGAGCCACGGACGGCATACCCTCGCTGGAGTAAGTTCTTTACGACCCACGCGGCGACGTATCCCGTCGCGCCAGATACAAGCACTTTGGCGGGCGGTTGAACGGCAGGCATTATCACTGAGTTTGCGTTCGATACGGTTGGAGACTCGCTACTACTAAGAGGCTTGATAGCTGATTCGAAGTCGTCACAGGGAGGTTGAAGTTTGATAAATTCTCCCAGATGCGGGTGATACTGGAAGCCTGCCAGCATCAAGTCAGCAAAAGGCTCACCGCATCGCTGCTATTTTAGTACACATGTACCGGTCGGACACTGACCTGAATCAGGCTTTAAGTAGTTCCGCTGACATTCTTCTTCTCCAAATTTGACTGTGGTTACAAAGCTGACATCTCATTCAGTATAATCCTGTTCTTTCGTCGGGCGCTGCAACAGTTTCAGACCGGTGCTAACAAGCGACAAGTCTTGCGCAGCCTGCAATGAACTTCAGGAAAAGCTTGAACTTAGTCAGCACGGCACGTTCAATTTTGGTCTGGAAGTTAAACCAATACTTACAAACATTACTATGTAGTACCTCGCTGGCCAGGGTGGTGGCATACTTGTTGTTGTAAGTACTTGTAAGTACTTTTATTTTTTGGAGATGGAGGTTTGACACTTTTAGAGACCTAGGGTTGACCGAGGTAGACTCAGGAACCACCTCACACGATGTCGGACGGATGGAATAAGAATTCAGGGTACATACATACATACTCCGCCCACTGAGCTTCTCTCGGCATCTCCTGACAGGAATCTCGTTTCCGGAGGACGTTGACGATTGGAAAGGCCGGACTTACTTACTGGGTTTCCGACTTGTCCTCACAATCGCTGGTGCAGCGGTGCACGCATACAGTGGTACCGACAGAAATAACTATTGTTCTGCCTGGGTTGTCATTTGGTGGTATGTACACAAAAAAAAAAATCCTTCTCTAGGTTTCAAATATCTTTTCTCCTTTTCCGCAGTCCTCGCAATTTATCGTCTACCACCCACGCGCCTCGTAGTCATACAGCGTATCCCTCGCTGTCTCTGCGATCGTCCGGTATCTCATACCGAGAATGCGGTCCGCCTTGGTCGCGTCGTAAAATGTCAGGTGCTTCGCAGTCTTTCCACTACCCCGCACGCCGACGGGAAGCGTGGTTTTGAGCTTTGGTGGAGGGTTCAGGTCATTGGCGGCGTCGACTAAATGAAGATAAAGAAGAACCAGGTCAAATTCAATGAAGTCCCTCCGACGGCCTCGCAACTCACTGAAATCCTGCCATGTCCAGACTCCTATATGTGTGTTGTCGCCCGTCTCAGGAGTGCTAAAAAAGAGCAAGCGTAGACTCACCAGCAGAGACGATGATACGTTCCCCACCAGCCGCTTCCTTCTCAAGTGCGAGCGCGTGGGCTTCCGCAGCGTCACGCACATCGATCCAGCAGCCGCCCGTGTTGGCCAAAAAGTCGTTGCCTAATGTGTTAGATTTTGCGTTGTTGGCGACGTGGTTGTAGAACATCGTCGAAGAAACTTTGAGAGTGGCAGGCGAGGTCACTTCGTGGATGGTTGGCTATCCGATGTGAAGTCGTCTGGTTAGCGACCTCTGATTCAGGGACGGATTCTGGAGTACTTGCCCCAAAAACCTGACCAGTGATGGTCAGTCTGGTGAAGGAGAAAAGGGTGGTATCTGATGCGAGGACTCACAAATGGTGGGTTGATTGCTACCAAGTCCCAATTGATGCGAGCCTTGTTTTCTGGATTATTCACTATTGCCCAAGCAGCTGCGTCCATCTCCCATCAGCAGCGCGATTCGTTGGGGGGGATGAGCGAAATAAGGCCCACCTCTCTCTGCGAGCGTTTTTGACGCTCGATATTTCTCGTCAGGAGGTGCCTCGTTTCTCCTTCCTTCGTCTTCATACATCTTGAGAATCTCCAGACACTGATCGTTCCAGTCTGCCTCCGTGAAAGTCACGGGATACAGTTCATCCCGCTGGATGGCCGCTACAGAGGAGGTAATTACGACGCGTTTGATCTTGGTCGATCTGTTTCGTGGAGAAGTGGCAAAGATTTGTCAGTTGATCTAGCTGCCGCGTTGGACAGATTTGCTTACTCATCCTTGAGAATACTCTTTAGCATCCCCACAGTACCATTCACGGCCGGTATGATCAATTCTGTTATAAAAGTCAATCACGGGGATTGTTCGGGGTTACTCGGAACTTCTCACCATCGGGATCGACTGCTTGCAGATGGAATGGGGACGCAACGTGTTCTACGGCGTCCACGCCCTTGATCGCTTCGTCGAACGCACCGTCCTAAATGATGGATGAGTCAGAAAAGGATGAGCACACAGCACCGTACGATTGGCAATCAATGCCTCTCCAGTTCTGACGATCATCGATCAATTGATCTATGAATCGATGATCTCCCAGGTATTCATTTACATTATGTATGTCACGACTCATAACGCCAGGCTGCTCGACTTACCTTGGCCATATCCTCTACGACGACCAACTCAAATCGGTTCCCGTACGATACGAACAGCTTCTTGAGATAATTTCCCTTGGCGACAGACCTCGCCGTGCCGCGAACAGCGTAACCTCTCTCGAGTAGGTTCTGCGCGACCCATGCAGCGATGTAACCCGTCGCACCGGACACGAGTACTCTCGCAGGCGATTGGACGGCGGGCATTTCTAGGGTATTGGCACAGCGGTCAGGTGTATGAGACTTTTATGTACACATCACTGACTGAGTAAGTTATGTAAAAGAGACGTCAACCAGAGAGCCACTTTTCGCAGGGTCATGTCTGCGATAACGCAGATATGATATGGAATAATACGTACCAGGCTGGATGTCGTACTGTACCATAACCATATATAGATAATCAATTGGACGTTCTGATAATTATCAATTTGGTTGGATCACCCGCGCATGACTGAATCGGACATCCGGAAATTATCACGACGGGGTTTGATTCACCTGGAGAGATCTGTGTCGCCAGGGAACAACGTGTCCTAAAATGTATACTTGAGAGGAACTAATAATTGGTATTAAGTAAGTATATTGGAGTTATGATTCTGCCGACACAAAGTTATCGTCGTTCAACTAGCAAGCGTTGCGAATCCAACTTGCGGTGGCTCGCTGCCGAAATCGAACACGGTATAGAACAGCTGGAGGAAGATGGTCCCGACCGTCCAAGAATCTGGTTGGGTTCAGCAGTCAGCATGGGTATCTGCAAGCCGACGAGGAAAAATGCTGAATAGGAAACTCACTAAGATGACCCGTATCGTGAGCCACAATCCCAGTGAAGCAATCATGCGATCCAGACTCAACCGGACCCAGCTTGAGGACGTTGGTAGGGATCAAAAACGGCTTTCCACCGATGGTAAAAATCACAGAGGGAAAAGAACTGCATGGGACTACAGGCAGTCAATCAAGAGTTTACTTCAAGTACCAAATTTGATCACAACTCACAGGTGTAGTAACCTTTCTCGAGGGCCTTACCACCATACGCCTGGTGCAGGGCCAAAACTCGCGATGGATCACCAAAAATGAAGTTGGCACCAGTGTCGATGATGGCGGGTACATCCGTTAAAACTATCTTGTCATTAACTTTAATGTTATCTATCTTCAGTTGCCAAAAACCCTGAAAGGGAAACCTAAGTATGCATCTATTACCACCTGGAATTTACGCTCACCGAACTAGTTGTAGGAGTAAAGGCGAGGCTGCTATCAATGTAAAGCGCCTTGTTCATTCCACCGATGTACAGCTCGCCTTCAGAAGTGGCGAGCTTCAGTGAAAACATCGATTGCGGCAGCTTTTCTTCATTGAAGAGTGTGTGAAGCAGGGGGCTCTGACCATGATACTCTGAGAGAGACGGGAGAGCCAATCCCAATATACCATCTGGAGAAAACACAGATACGGCCATCTCAGAAGAGTATGTTGTTGCAGCACCGATGGTCTGAATGTCTGCCTATTCGTCGGTCAGAAACGATCACGATCGGAAAGAGTAAAAACATACGGTGAAGCCAGCAATGGTCACATTGTCCGTGTACTGTTCACCTGTGGCAATCGCACCAGTCACAAAATCTATCTTGAATTCCTCATAGAGAGCCTCGGAGGTTGTGGACAAAGCGGGATCCCAGAGGTTGTGGTGGCTTCTGCAGTTCTGATCACCAGTTGACGCCGGAACCAAGATATCACTGGGTCGAATAAGACCAGAGAGCGGATGGCACTGACAGAAAACACTTACCTAGAACCAGTGTCGAGCTGGACTAAAGTAGCAACCAGAGCCTCAGAACGAGTATCACGAATGTACGGAAAAACTTACCAGTGAAGATTTTGGCGGGAGTGCCAATCAAAAGGGACCCATACCACATCTCACCATCGTGCCAGTTTTTCAAATTCACACCAGCTCCACTACTCTGTGAGGATTGGGCCAGGTTCACGGCAGAAGGATGCTGCGTTCCCGTGTTCCTTTCAAACTGTCTCATGCCACGAATGATCTTGCTAAAAAGTGTGAGAAAAGCGATGCTTGAGAACATCACAGGACGATATACATACGCGCTATGTGGTGCAGCATGAGATTTGAGCGCGTCTATATTCACGCTCTTGTTGGAATACGGCAAGGAAGAGTGTTTCGTGAGCGGTATGGCCATGCCATCAATCCTCCCTCTAGGATCAGATGATGGGGCGGCCAAAACAGCCATTGTGACCGCAATGATAGTTGTGATCAGCTTGAAGAGCATTGAGTAGCAGATGTGGAGGAGCAGAGATACCCACCAGGACATACATGCGCCTCAAGGACTTAAATGTGCCACAGGATGTATCACATTTACGATGTGACAAGATCACAAGCTGATGCAGTTTCATTGAGTAGAAAATGTGGAAGAACAATGATGACATCCTTGGCTCAAATACTTCACGCCTAGAATGTGACCGAAAAACAAGGATCAAACCGATGATGTTTCGAATACGTTCGGATCATTAAAGTTGAAGAGTTATGACGAGCATTCGAATCGGAGTGAATATGTCACCTACGACAAAGATCAAACTGATGTCGACGAGGTTTCGATCGGATCGTCAAAAGAGGTACGGATCAATGATTTTGCATGACGAGGGACGTGCACGGGTGGCCGACGGGTTTGACAACTTGTGATTGGTCGACTGGTTTCAATGTCCGACTTTCAAGTGAGCTACCAAGCGCCCCCTCGAAAGACCAATCTGCCGTGTCGCTTCATCAAATCCTGTTGTACGGTTGGCATGGTGCCAACGTGGGGACCGCATGGCAGCGAAAAGTACAGGCGAGTGCCTGAAAAGGCCTCGCGTGCCCGCACCACTTGTCCCCCGTACCGTGAATCAGGTAGGTGAAACTCGCGTGGACTTGATGCACTGGATTTCCTTGTCGCAGTAATTGGCATAGAATTGAAATTGAGAAGGCAATCAGGGACGAGCCGGGACGTTATGGCAAGCCGTGGGTTCCAAGGGATAAATGCATCGACTCGGACGCACTTTCACTTTCCCATAAGTTCTCAGCAAGGATCCAAGCGCGGACAGGGAAATCCTCCTGCATGATATGACAGACATGTGGCATACAAGAATCGAAGATCTTCCTGCACCCTTTCTCCTCTTCCCTAGTGTTCTTCTTGAGATCCTTCGATTGTCTACCACCCGCGCGCCTCATAGTCATACAGCGTATCCCTGGTCGTCTCTGTGATCGTCCGATACGTTAAGCCGAGAATCCGATCCGCCTTGTTCGCATCGAGGAAAGTCAGGTGCTGCGCAGTCTTGCCAGCCCCTCGGACACCAACAGGAAGCGTGGTCTTGAGCTTTGGCGGCGGGCTCAAGTCGTTGGCGGCATCGACTGAATTAGAGTGAGGAGGAAAAAGTCAGACACATGCGATTTCGACGTGAGTACTCACTGAAGTCCTGCCATTTCCATAGGCCTGCAGTTCGTGCGTATATATTCGTCAGCCGTAATACATAGATTAATCATCACCTTGTGCTCAAAAAGGAACAGAGCGAAAAAATGCTTAGACTCACCGGCATGGACGATTATCCGCTCCCCACCAGCCGCTGGCTTCTCTAAAGCAAGGACATGCGCTCCCGCGAGGTCGCGCACGTCGATCCAACATGTGCCCTTATTAGCTAGGAAGTTGTTTCCCGCCGCGTTGGCCTTGGCACCGTCGGCGACATGGTTGTAGAACAGGACTGCGGAGGTGTTGAGAGAAGTGGGTAAGGTGACTTCGTGGATCGCTGGCTGTCGCGAGGCAAGAGTCAGGGTTAGCCTCAGAACCGTGCACGAAATTTGAAGACTTGCCCCAAATACCTGAGCGTTCCGTCAGTCTGGTCAGACGCGAGGGAGGGAATATCCAATCCTCAGACTCACGTATGGAGGGTGGAGTGCTACTAGATCCCAGCCGATGCGTGTCTGGTTGTTGTTCATGAATTCCCAAGCAGCTGTGTGAACGAATTGACCGTCAGAAGCTCGAGTTGTTCCGGGAGCCAGCGGAAACGTTGCCTACCTCTCTCTGCGAGCGTCTTCGACGCCCGGTATTTCATAATCTTGGGAACCTCATTTCTCCTCCCTTCGTCTTCGTATTTCTTAAGAATCTCCAGACATTCATCGTTCCAGTCCGCTTCCGAGAACGTGGTCGGATTTGGGCCTTCGTGAAAAATAGCCGCTACAGACGAGGTAATCACTACCCGTTTAACCTTGGTCGATCTGTTTCGCCGAAATCGAATGGGTCACTGGTTCGTCTACCTGAAAATTTGGACTGACGAACTCGTCCTTGAGTATACTTGTTAGCATTCCTACCGTACCGTTAACGGCCGGCCTGATCAGTTCTATAAGGGTGAAAATCAATCTGGCGATTCGAGGTCGGTAGGAACTTTTGGGAAGCTCACCATCGATGTCCACTGCTTCTAGAGGCACAGGAGACGCGATGTGTTCGACTGCGTCCACGCCCTTGACTGCCTCGTCAAATGCGCCGTCCTGATCGACACATCGCGAAACGATGAGTACAGTACACAACAGCACACAATCATGGAATTTCGTCGCCCTCAGTACTGACTTACGTTTGCAATATCCTGGACAGCGACTACCTCGAACCGGTCTCCGTACGACGCGAACAGCTTCTTGAGATAATTGCCCTTGGCGACAGACCTCGCCGTGCCGCGAACGATGTACCCTCTCTCAAGCAGGTTCTGCACGATCCATGCAGCGATGTAACCCGTCGCACCGGAGACGAGTACTTTCGCAGGCGGTTGAACTGCAGGCATTTCCAGGGTATTGAGCAGAGTGGTTGGTATTTGATGCGAGGGGCTTATTACCTCCAGTCAGAGAAGAATGAAAGTCAGGATCAGCAGCACGGGGGTCTGTGATAACGCAGCTGAAGTCACACGCCGTACTAAACGCAGCGGCTCCCCGTGGCGTGAATTTCTACCGCAAGTATTACATAATATCTTACCTCGCCGATTGTTCCGGATGTCAGATGCTGTATTCAAGCCATAGATAGATCATCGATCGGACACAATCAACTTGGCTGGATGTGTTTGCACTAGATAAGCGTTTAATTCTGACATCGAAGTGAGGCGACGCTGATCGCTGGGGTGCAATTGAAGCGAACGAAAAAGTTGGCATTTCGAGTACATGCGTAACGAGCTCGTGTGTTCCAGCTGGGATCTGTGTCGGGCGACGATAAAGGAGGAGACACGAGCTATGAACAACTAAGCAAAAGGGCGGGTGGCGGTCGTTCGAGCGCTCAGTGAGAGAAGAACCGGCGAGGTGAATCAGGCGGTGAGGTAGGTTCTTGTTAAATGCTGGCGCGGGATTCCCACGCCCCCAAGTCATTATATCCCTAGTTGTAGTACATAAATAAGAGTAGCTTTCCTACACTTGTAAACCATTTGTACAGCGTGCTCGCAGCATGATCAGCTTTATAATGCAGTGATACCGCACCAAAATACATAGTAGGAAGCCGTGCGTAGACTGATAACCAGCAGTCTAAAAGCTATCAACTTGAACTAGCAAGCTTTGCGAATCCAATTCGTGGTGGCTCGCTGCCGAAATCGAACACGGTATAGACGCTCTGGAGGAAGATGGTCCCGAGCGACCAGGAATCTGGTCGGATCCACCAGTCAGCATGGGGATTTGAAAACGGAAGAGGAAATGTTGAACAGGAGAATCTCACGATCATCCATCTCAGCAGCCAGAATTCCGCTGAAACAATCGCTCGAGCCAGGCTCAACCCGACCAAGATTGAGGACATTGGCAGGGACCAAAAACGGCTTTCCACCGATGGTAAAAGTCACGGAGGGAAAAGAACTGCATGGGACTACAGGCAGTCAATCAACATTTTAACGTACTAAATTCGATCGAAACTCACAGGTGTAGTAACCATCCTCGAAGGCCTTACCTCCATATGCCCGGTAGAGGGCCGATACTCGCGACGGATCACCAAAAAAATACTGGGCACCAGTGTCGATGATGGCTTTTACACCTGTTAGAACTATCTTTTCATTAATTTTGATGTTATCTATCTTCAGTTCCCATAAATGCTGAAAGGGCAATCTAAGTATGAATCCATGACCACCTGGCATTTACGCTCACTGGATCTGTTACAGGAGTAAAGGCGAGGCTGCTACCAATGTAAAGCGCATCGTTCGTTCCACCGACGTACAGCTCGCCACCAGAAGCAGTGAGGTTGAGTGAAAATATCGGTTTGGGCAGCTTTCCTTCACTGAAGAGCGTGTGAAGCAGGGGGCTACCAGGATACACTGAGAATGACGGGAAAGCCAATCCCAGTATACCATCTGGAGTAAACTCAGATACTTCCAAACTTGGAGAGTATGTTGTTGCGGCACCGATGGTCTGAATGTCTGCCTATTCGTCGGTCAGAAACGATCGCGTTCACAAACAGTAGTAACATACGGTGAAACCAGCGATGGTTACATTGTCCGTGTATTGTTTACCGGTGGCAGTCCCACCATCCTCAAAATCTATGATAAAATATTCATTGAGGGCCTTGGCGGTTGAGGATGAAGCGGGATCCCAGAGGTTGCGGTGGCTTCTGCAGTTCCTATCGCCAGTTGACGCTGGAACAAAAAGGTCGCTGGGTCGAATAAGACATGAGAGTGGATGGTACTAGCGGAAAACCTTTACCTAGAACCGGTGTCGAACTGGACTAAAGTGGCGACCAGAGTGAACGAGTGTCATAAACGCACGGAAAAACTTACCAGTGAAGGATTTGGAAGGAGTGCCGATCGAAATGGTCCCGTACCATATCTGATTCTCACGGTTTGTCAAATCAACGCCAGCTCCCAGGCCACTACTCTGTGGGGACCCGTCCCGTTTCACAGCAAAAGGATGTGGTGTTCCCGCCGTGTTCCTTTCAAAGCCACGAATGATGTTGCTAAAAACGTGTGAGCAAAAATGGTGGCTGAGGACATCACAGGAAGATGTACTGGCTATGTGATGCAACATGCGAATTGAGCATATCAGTATTGTCGATTTTCTTGGCTTTCAGTGACGAAGTGTGTTTGATGAGCGGTATGACCATGCCATTACTCTCCCCCTTAGGATCGGGTGTTGGGGCGGCCAAGACAGCCACTGTTACCGCAATAGTTGTGATCATCTTGAAGAGCATTCTCAGAGTAGCAGACGTGGAGGAGCAGAGATACCAACCAGTACATACATCGCCTCAAGGACTTAAATGTGCCACGGGATGTATCACATTTACGATGTAACAAGATCACAAGGATCAAGCTTCTGCAGTTTCAATTAAGTTCAGATCATCAACATAGATATATGTGAAGTGTTTGAGCAAACGTGATAATCTGGGGAAGACAACGATTCAGGTCACACCTATAGATTTTCCATGGTGCGTGTCGCCAGTGCAAAGCTGAGTATGCAATGTTGTCAGTCTATGATGCGCGAAGCAGTGTGCAAAGGAGAGGCCGCCTGGGCTGAAGTTGGACTCGTGAGTCACTGTCACGGTGCCCGTCCGAGGATTAGGACCGCGTTGACCCGGACGCCCGTACCAACATTGGGTTCCGAGCCTGCGAAAACTCTCGCCGTCAGTGAGCTACCGCTACCCGTATACCTGCCCTTCCAGGGAGTCACCTACTATAACAAGTACTAAGAGGGAGTTGAACCTTTGAGAGAAGGTGACTGAGGCTTGTTAGTATCAGCGAAGCGTTACGAGGAAGATCCCACGGGTCAGCCTCAACAACTTGCTCTGGTCCTCGCCGTCATCCGTCCTCACCGTGCCGCACCGTTCGTCCTCGGTTGGCAACATGCACACACGTATGCCCTCAACTCGCATGTCTTCGTCCTCTCCTATCTTCATCCACGTGGCACTCGCACGCTAGTCTGGTAAATTTGGTTCGACTTTGGCAGGGAGCGCGGATTCCCACAGTCAGGCGGTTCTTAGCCAATAGAAAAACGTGTAATTACCGCAAATGAAAATAAAAATAAAAACCCGTGATCAATATCAAAGTGCGGTGGCCTGTCCTTAACCACGTCGCGTTCATCGCGTCATAGACACCTCCATTGCGCAGGGCATCCTCGACTACACCATAGATGAACTACACGTACTCCAAGAAATCGGCAACCGACTTTAATGATTATATTACATCCCTCTCGCACAA
>JBBPPC010000249.1:0-26305 GCA_038091775.1 Leccinum olivaceopallidum | reverse complement strand
ATGATCGAAAACGAAAGTATAGTGCCAAAAGGAAAAGCACGACGCCGAAAGGGGAAGCACATTCCACCCTTCAGAATGAAATCAAAGTCACGAAACGAAAGTACTCGCATCGAAAACGAAAGTCACAGTGCCGAAAAGAAAAGCACAACGCCGAAAGGAAAAGCACAACGCCGAAAGGAAAAGCACAACGCCGAAAGGAAAAGCACAACGCCGAAAGGAAAAGCACAACGCCGAAAGGAAAAGCACAACGCCGAAAAGGGATGCACACGCAATGGAAAGTTGGAAACTAAGGTAGTCGTCTTGTGAAATCGACGAATCATGATGTCACGTGCCATTGGTGACCATAGCGTGACTAGCAATAAGTACATGCCAAATAACTACACGAGCTCAGGAGATTCAAAGAATTGGAAAACACTCGATCAAACAAAGCCTAAGTTATTTGCTATTTTCTACCTGGAAAGAGGGTGTAGGTAGGAAAGCGAGCTCCGCAAAGAAAATATAAACACCGATGCCTCGGCAGAGTCGGACCCAGACAGAGAGGCCTTATGGCAACAGAACACATGGCCAGAAACATTGGCTTCAGAGCCTCTCAGCCGCTTGGAGAACACTCAAGAGAGCTAGAAGCTCTCTTCAGCTACCCGGAAATGATGAAAATGAAACAGAAGTAAGTGCCATTCTTCATTCAATGCATTTGCCAACTTACCGTCTCAGCAGTCTGTACCGGGAAGTCCATCTACAACGCTAATTTCTTAGATACAGTGAATACTTGCTATACATTATCTACCTAATGTTATTGTAGTGCATATGCCCTTCAGCACTTATCCGAGTCGGCATCGACGATTTTGACACTCCGATTCACTTGTCTACGTTTCAACATCGTATCCAACGTAGCATCACACGTCGTCACATCGCGTGATGTTCGTCGATTTCACCAGACGACTACCTTAGTACGTTTTTGTAATCGGAAGATCCCAACGTAACCCCAATCCGCGCTCACCTTGCTTGCCATCCAACGCTACGGCCTGCTCCTGACTCAACAGCTGTTTTCTACACACTGTTCCATCGCACACAGAATTATCTCTAGCGTGCTCAGGAACGACACCATGATCGAGATGCCCGGGGACCTGGATGGAGTCTTGGATTTGTGTCACGTGTTGATCAAGGATCAGACTGACGCTTCTGCCGTCGGTGTAGTGAAGGAAATGAAGGAGATAGGGAGACAAGGTCCACATGCGGTGGAGAAGGAGGATACGGCGGAGGAGCAGGGGTAGGTATCGCGGATGGTGCATTTGTTTAGGGGTGAGTCACTTTGGGTGCAGTGGGTATACAGATTTCCTGGGTCAGTCGAGAATTACACACAGCATTCGTCAGCTGCTGAAAACTGCACCGCGACGTCGGCACTTTGAGGCTGGGGATGCGGTATACGTTTCCTGCTGGACCAGGCTGGAGGTGGTCGCCCCGTGTGGCAAGCGGGGTGGTTGGTAGTGCGATGCAGACGCTACGCTACAAACAAATGGCTAAGTACGGTACGTGCGGCCTCCAGCCACTGCGCCAGGACCCCTGCCACCGCCTACTCGAAGGCCACCGGCCCTGCCCAACGGACACACTGCGCTCATCACTTCGAGCATCAAGCTCTGTCGGCGGTACAAAATTTGGTGAGATCGGATTAATTATGTTTGTCTTCTAACTTCGACAACGAATAGAAAGACGACTGGAAATCGAAAGCGACCACCATCCGACTCTCCCTCACTTGTCCTCCGTCTATTCCTCCTCGCCGCTCAAATCGCCTCCGAATGCGGCTCTGGGTTCAAAGACCTAGCGTACGATCTGTACATCCAAGCGTTTTCGGTTTACGAGGCCTCGATTTTAGAGAGTCGAGTACAGTTGGCTGCGATCACGTTGATCGCCAAGGCTGCGTTGCATAGGGCCAAGTTGTTGAAGAAGCCGCATCACGCGACGAGAGGGAGGGGAAGGGGGGGATCGGGGGAGGAGGGGGAGGGGTTCCAAGATGGTGAGTATCGCTCTGCGCTATCGATCGTGACTGACGGGTTATCGACAGAAAACGAGTGTTGGAATGTTGGCAAAGTCGTTGGGGATCGCACATTCGGAGATCGTCACTGTTCAGATATACTGTGACACGCTCGATTAATATCTATGTTACTTCGATTGCGGGGCACTTGCGGTGCATATCTCTTCGCTCTACACTCTCTTGATGCAGTTTCTGACATTCTCACAGGTTGCTCCAAAATTCATCGTCTCGTTCGTAGAGCTCATCACATCCTCGATCGACACCATCATGTCTATGTCGCCTTCCGCTTCGTACCTGCACCCGTCGCAATGAATCGAAGGGGTGGCGTCCCCAGACATGATGCATGATCCAGCGACATTTCTGGAACACAATCAAGTACATTCTTTCGAAGAAGACGTCGGAGAATCCGGGGCGGTATGACGAGGTGAAAGTCGTTGGGGCATTTTTGAAGATGGGTATCACGCGATAGCGTTTTCAGACAAAACAAAAATGAGCAGCGCGAACATGGCAAAGGGTCATTTCGATTCTTTCTCTTCTCATTTCCATCAGCGACAGGTGTTGCTCGTCGTCGTGCGTGACAGCGATGAACAACCACGACCTAACCACGACTCGGAACTCCAAACAGGAGCTATCTGTGCGAACATCGACTCTCTCTTCTATCGAAATCAAGAAATGTGACTCGGATTCCACCCTCTCTTCCCCCACCCCATCTTTCCATGACATCCCCCCACCCCCCTGCCAGCGCCATCCTACAAATTCTCTTCACTTTCCTCACTCCGAGACGGAAGCTCGTGTTGCTTGCACCTGCCATTGCATCGTCCATGGCAGCGGGTGGCATCGCTCCTTTCATGACTTACGTCGTCGGCCAGTCTTTCAACACCTTTGCCGCTTTCCCTCTCACTCCGCATCCATCACAAGCAGCAAAGGATGCCCTTCTCCATGGTGTCGGCCTTGCTGCACTAGCGCTTCTCGGGCTCGGTCTGGGTGCCCTTCTTATGAGCAGCGTGACGAGCCTATGGATATGGGTCGGCGAATGCAACGTCGTCGAGTTGTGAAGAAGCGTCTACCACGCGGTCGTGCGCAATCGGATGGAATGGTTCAATAGGCATATGGGTAGCGACAATCCCACCAACGTGCAGTACATCGGTGGCGAGGGTCGTCGCCCAGCACGGGAAGGCGCAACCTCTTCGCCGTATCACGCCGCGTAGCTTCACGGGTGATTTCATCCTCGCCAACGTCACCTTCGCCTACCCTACGCGGCCAACCGTACCAGTTCTACGCGACGTGAATATGTTCCTTCCGTCGTCTGAAACTACGTTCATTGTTGGTCCCTCTGGATGCGGTAAATCCACAATCGGATCCATTCTTCTCTCTCCCGTTATCACGCCCCAGCGCTTGGCAAGGGCGAAGTGTTGCTTGACGAACAGGACTTGCGATACCTCGACACTGCTTGGGTTCGAAAACATGTTGCGGGTGTTACACAAGGTTCTGCTGGTATCGGCGCACATGTTTTTAGAGGCTCTATTCACTGGAACGTTGCCCTCGGGGCCGTTGGAAGTGGCAGGTCGGTCGAGGAAGTAACTCACGCAGAAGTGGAAGAGCGTGCCGTATTGCAATGTTGGAGAGTTGGATATCTGGACTTGAGGCCGGATACGAGACGATCCTCGCTGGCAGTGGTGAAAATACTGAGACAAAAGGCGGCGTTGTGTTGAGCGGGGGTATGAAGCAATGCTTGGCACTCGCAAGAGCAATAATACGGGATCCTGAAGTCCTGATTCTTGGTGAGTTTGCGTCCTTCTCACGCTGGATGATATGTTCCTCATAATCCGCTTAGACGAGTCGACGTCTGCATTGGACCCTCCGACACGCCTTCTGACTACTGCAGCGATCCGGGCCTGGCGTTCGCGAGACAAGAAAACTACAATTCACGTGTATCAGATGACTTCATGTACGTTATGCGCGAGGGCAGCGTGGCCGAGCACTGGCAAGGGTTTCGTGCGGATCTGGAGAAGGCCGATGGGGAGTTGAACAAGATGCTGCGAGAAGGTGGCTGTCGTGGCAACGGCGATCAATTAAATATACACCCTCCCGTATATGAGGAAGTTGCAGAGATCCTGGTTTCCCAAGATGAAGAAGCACGCGATACTCGACAGGCGCTTGGCAAGGAAAATTACAGCCACGCTCCGACTCTGTGTGGCGTATGCCCTGTCACGACGGTGATCGGAGGATGGATGTTTGACGTTGTCGCAGAGTTGACGAAGACAACCAATGGTAACGGTCGAGATGACGCTCCCCCACTCCCTCTTACTTCTGGCGTTGTCCTCAATCAGGCGACTGAATTCGAAGGTGGCGCCTCCGGAAGCCTTAAAAGGCCTTTGAGTGTGTCTGTCCTGGTCCCTTCCCTTCAGGCGCCGCCGCACGTCTACGATGCTCGCCAGATGAGTTTGCCGTTCACGCCCACTTCCCCTACATTCACGTCTCCCTTCAATACGCATATCCCACCCCCACCGATGGTTGAAGATGACGAAGAGTTCGAAAGAGAGAAAACGAACCTGCAACGGAGCGCGATGCAAGCTGCTGGAAGGCGCGAGAAACGTGGAAAGCTCGCGAGATCATTCAGGTTGCCCAGCCCGACCAGATACCCTCGACACCGGAATGTGTTCTTCCTTGGTCTCGCCGCGTGCTTGGCGAGCGGCGCTATGACACCGATTTTCTCCTTCCTGCTTTCCCGTCTGATGTTTGAGGTCTCTGCCAACCCCGGCGCCGCTAGCATCAACCTGTATGCGTCTGTGGCATCGCAACCATGCATAGAAAGCCACCATCAAGTCCTGAAATATTTGCGACATCCGACTTTGTCCATCCTTATGTGATAACATTGTGAGTAACGTAACCGTACCCGTTTTATATCGCGTCCTTATCGGTCAGCGGTCTTTCGCTGTGTCAAGTACTCTTATAGCAAGAATTTCGGCGCCCGAGTGCTGCAAAGAATGCTCTCGAAGACACGGACCAGTCTCTCTGTATGTATGTAAGTACAAGATAACTGTCAAAGCGCGCTCGTCATCTTAACGCCACTCCCCTCACAGCCCCCCGTCCAAACCTATCGCCTATAGTTTTGTCCGAGGCTGTTTCGCTCGACTCTCGTCAAGGCGTAAGCATCACTGTTCGGTGTCCCATCCCACCCACACAGCTCGCTTCACCCGACAGATCGGGCATAGTCCCGGGCCGGAAACCTGCGGTTTCGCCCATCCCGTCGTATCCTAGCACATTCCATTCATGTAACTACGTCTATAGTACTCGTTGACATTATTTCCCCCCTCACTTCAGTTTAGCAAACTAAGTTCGACACGCACAGAGTAACTATCATTGGCGTGTCAGTACGAAATTAGTTACATATTCCCAAGAGTCGGGGATTTGGAAAAGCGCCGCTACGATTAAGTATAGATAGTTGGTGAAAATTTCCGGGAGGCGGTGCTGGTGCGACCTCAATCGAAGTCAAATTGTGTTGCCGCGGCTTCTTACTTCTACTAGAAAGCACGGCCGCACTTCGTCGGCAAATACCTTGTTTACAATGGTTCGGTTTTATGTAAGTCATTTCACTCGTCAATCATCGACACGAACGATCACAGAAATCGGCTAGAAAATTTGCAAAGTATTGGCGCAACAAACACTACTACCTCATCATAGATGAAATGTTAATGGTTTCGTACCACTTTCTAGCACATGTCTCAGCAGCTCTGAGCAAGGCAAAGAATTTGGCAGGAGTGGAAGGAGGAAAACTACCATTTGGCGGAATATTATTCTTGTTGGCGATTTCCATCAATTTCCACCGAACCGCTGGCGGCAAGCCTCTGTACTGGCAATTAGATCCCTTGTAAGCAACAGCGGATGACCTCCTCGGACGTTCACTATACAAGCGATTCGAGACAGTTGTTGGTTCAAAACAACAGGTTCGAGTTGTGGACGACGAATGGCTGGAGCTCTTACTACGTCACGTTCGACATGGCAATTGTCGTGCGCAACACACTGTTCAAATGCTAGTATGCTCTCTGATTATAATAAATCCAGCATGCTCAGCTACGGACTTCTCATCATATCCTTGGAACGAAGCAGTTTTAATCACACCCCGCCATTGCGTTCGACGTCAGTGGAATGCCGCAATGTGTCATGAACGTACAAAACAAAGAAAAGGACAGCTCTTCATATGTCCTGCCAATGATACTATTCAAGGTCATTCTCTAACATTGTGCGAACATTTTGCAATGGCCGGCACGAGGCAAACCAAACGAGAAGAACACGAAGGTCATGGTGACGTTCAATGTGGCAACCGATCTCGACATCACAAACAGTTTTCGCGGAGAGATCAAAACAATTATCTTGGATGATCGCGAACAAGTTCTTTCAAGAACAGAATCTTGCCATTGTCACCCTCAGTTATCTACCGGTATGTGTTCTCATCAAATCTCAAATCACAAAAGTTCCAACCTTGCCTGGTCTCGACAACGGAGTCATCCCTCTAACACCACTTCAGCGAACGTTCACCATACCAGATGGAGATACCATAAAAGCAGTTACAAGAAAATAGTTTCCATTCACTGCATCGTATGCCTTCACGGACTATCGCCCACAAGGCTAAACGATCAACAATGCAATCGTAGATATTGCATTGCCATCGACCGGAGGAATAACATTGTTCAACATATACATTGCATTATCTCGATGCCGAGGGAGGAGCAGCATTCGACTGCTTAGAGATTTCAACGATAAACTACCGATGTCTCATCCGAGCAAGTTCCTATGCCTGGAAGATGAAAGATTAGCGAAACTTGATAAAGACACGTTGGCGAGGTTGAATAGTGAAGAGGATGCTACATAGCCACGCACAGCGTCGATAATGTTATGTAATCGTTTTCCACATTTGGGTGTTAAATACTGGCGACATCAGCCACAATTGTCCGGTTGAGTGACCTTGTAAACAAGGTAATTATATTATGCTCCGGAGCTGCACAGCGTGTGCACCCCACGTGCTTTTCGTCCGTTCCGGCTCCGAGCTGTGCTAGGGAGAGGGGCACGGCACGGCAAGGCCGCACTGCTGATTGATGCGGTGCTCCGTGGCTCTGCTGTCCTGCATCGCTTCCCTCTGCTCCGCCGAGTGCGTATGGACTTACTTATCTACCTTTGATCACTGTACTACTTTAGATTTCTCACTTCGTGCGAATCTGAAAACCGCACTTTTGCATCTACGGCGGTGTGTACCTACTCATGCGTCTTTCCTTCCGGTCAAAAATGCTTGGAAGGTGATCCAGTAAATCATTCCGGCGTCTGAACGTTGAGTACCGAACCTCCGTGACTATGCCATAAAGGCACATAACACTAGTACTAGCACCGTTCCTTCAACAGAACCCGGATACTCTCAAATATGCCCGTCGTTACATCCTCTCCCCTGTCAGATAATCCACGCCATCAGTCGCAGTCCTACTGTCGGGGGCTTCGAGCTTCACTTTCTGCGTCGCTCACTCCTAATCCTCGGGACACAGATCGGGCACAGTCTCGGGTCGGAAAACCTTCGGTTTTCGCCCATCCCGTCGTATACATAGGATTTCCAGTCATTCGTATTCCTAGTACACATGACTACTGCAGTACTAGTATACACTCTTTCTCCCTCATTTAGCAAACTGAGCTCGACACGCATAGACAATAAGTAACACAAATAGAACGGTCTGATTACGAATACAACCGGAATAATATATGAATCTTAATATTCCTGCGAGGAAGCTTCGTTGATTCATACTTTGCGGTCCGAAGAGGTTGTTTTTCCAGACTCTGGTCAGACTCTGGAAACTACCCGGCCATGTCGTTACGATGTCGTGGCGTGGCGTGGTGCTACCAGAACGCTACGTCATTGTGTTGTCACGTTGAGTGGAGAGGGTTGTTGTTGTTGTCGTCCCTGTTGACGAGGTGGCGAGGTGAGACGACGGCGTGTACTTGTGCTCACCGTCGTCGTGTTGAAATACTGCTGGGAAAGAGGCTGAGGAGGGCCGAGGACGACAACGGTGTGCTCACAGTTATCATTGGCGCACTGCGGTGGTGGCACACCGACGTGTTCTGTCAAAACGACGGTGACGCCTCAATACGTGGTTGTGTCTTTGAGAGGGAGGAGGGTGAGGGAAGAAGGAGACGGGGGTGCGTACTCACCGTCGTTGTCCGAGTCGCGTTGACGTATTGTCGTCACGCTGAGATATTGCATGAGTGAGGGAGGCAGTTGGTTGTCGGTACCACGCCAAGTGGTGAGAGTGAGAATGAGAGAGTGTATGTGTGCTGCGGTTGTCGTTCGCCACGTCCGTCGTCATTACGGTCGTCTTCACCATTGTCACCCTCATTCCTTTTGTCGCCTCATAGTCGTTCGATCTAACCCTGCCTCGACCCGACTCGTCTGGCCGTCTTGTCTCTCTCCATTCCTCTCCTTTTTCGCCCTCAGCCTGTGCGTGCGGAACGTCAATGGAGGCAAAGGCCTAACCTGAAAAGGACCGCGAACTGTGGGCGCCGAGTGCATGGAATCCAGTGAGGGCGCTGAGTGGGAGTGATGATGGGCAAGGTTCCATCAGTAATATGCCTCTTCGCGGAGGTACTGCATTAGCTGCACTCGAAGCGACCTTTTATTTCTTGTTGATGGTAGTTAGATCTATACTACACGCGTAACGTGTCCACATACCTCCTCTAACTCGGATTCAGTCTCGCTGTCGTCGAAATCGACAAGCGGGTGTTTGTGTCCGTTGACAGTGACCCGGAGTCGCTGGAGGAGAGAAGTTAGAAAACGACGTACAGAACATAAAAGAAAGGGCACATATGCGACTAACTTAGCTGGGTTTCCGAGAACATTCGGTCGCATGACTTGACTCCAGAGTCCCGATGTTGCGCAAGGCTCGGCAGAGCTGACTGCGTTGCACGTGAAGGGAAACCCGGCGCTTGATTACGATTCTCTCGCATCATCCTGAAAATATATCCCCTCACTAAATGAAACCTCAAGGCCTCACCGCTTGAACTTCTTCCTCCAAGTCTTCCTCCTGAGTCCTCAACGCGCATCACATTCACTTGTGTAACCTGGGCTGGATAACATTGGTTCATCACGACTGTGACGCCGTTCCGTGCGCAAATGCTTCCTTAAGGTGGATACCATCCGCGCAGATGCGCTTCTAGCGAGTAGTGGCGTTGCGGTCGTCCTGGCGGTTGTGTATATACACTGGAGGTAGCCCATGAGGCCTTGAGAGCTCAGGGGAGTACTTGCCGTCACGGTAAGACAGTTGCCCACACTGATCACGCGAATCCAAAATTTCTGGTAAACCCCTCGTGAACCCCGGCAGATAAATAATAACCATATTATGTAATTACGAACTGCTACTAGGCCAAATAAATACAAGCAACGCGAGGCCGTTCAAGTTTGTCGCACCCACCCAATTCACCCTCCTCACTTGTGCAACAACCCAACGTGGACACATCAACGACGATAACAGTTACGGGACGGGAGATGGTAGGGTGACTGCATCTCTTCGCGCAAACCGCAGAACTCGGGAGGCATCCAATCCGCCGCGTGACTTGGCCAATGACTTGGAGACGAGGTATGGAATAGTTCGAAGGCCACTGAGAACATCAGATTTGTGGATATAACAGGACGACGGCGTAGAGAAGGTGGCAGGATGCGGCGTTGGACTCCCTACATAGATCAGAAAAGTGTGACTTGGCCCATCGTTAAGTCCGGCCTACCCTATCGCACGGTCCGGATCTTCAGAAACGGATGACTGACGGGTGGGACGTGTGGGCTAGTCAAGAAGATCCGAACCGCCAGATCGTGGTCGTGCCGTTCTACCCGGGGAAGAAGCTCCCCAACTGATGTGACTCGTCGTTGCCAGTACTGCTCGAGCCTCGAATACTCACCAGAGACTCACGTAAACTTTACCGGCCACTTTCAAAGCCATGAATCCAACCACAATGTATGTCTCTACCTACTCCTTGGTATCATGGTCGTGGGTAACTTGCTGAGCGCGATTCTAGAGCGAAGATAATCAACACCAAAGGTACGCCTGGTGAAAAAGTTACTTTCACATATGAATTGACCTTCTTGACCTTTTATGTTAGAAATCGAACTTCGCTCAGTCGGGCAGTGCAAACTTCCTCTCTCGAGGCAATATCAAGTCAAATTTTCGATAGGCAATGCATCGCGGCTGACAAAGACAGCAAAAGAGAAAATGAACTGCACCACTTGGGTCGACAATTTGTTCATGTGGGTACATGTTCGCCGTTCTATGCTATCGAACTGAATTCTCTCAGTGACGGCAACGATGAATCCGTCCTCGCTATTGATGTGTACCGAACCCATCGCATTGGAAACCGAAATTGGTCGGAAGCCTCAATGACACCATCGGCAGCATTCTAGGAAAACTCAGTATGAACAATGGTACGAAACATCTTTTTGCTGTGTGTTCCGCTGATGCGATCTTTCCGATCAGGCTTCCAGGAGTGTCTTCCAAGTTTAAAGCACGCACCCGATGGTTCCGATCTTTCATCGATCACTATCAAACTTGCGTTGACCGTAAGCGCACCCAGGAATACCAACGCAGACGAACGTCAAGCTGAACAAGCTCGCACCGAGGCGACCGGAGTGATCGACACGCTTGATTCCACACCCGCAGCGGTTGACGTACTATCCTCGGCGGTTGACGTTGGCTCACAGGTTGTGAGTGGAGCAAACGCATTTGATAATACGTGGGGTACTTTGTTGCCAAGGATTGAACTATTCAACAAGATCGTGGCAAGCATCGCCGAGGTATTTTCATATCTGGTCTCTCTATCCCATGATCTCAATGCAAGATAGGTTCATCCGTACGCATCGCTCGCTTGGTCTGTTATATCCGCTGCGAGCCGAGTATGTCTCTTTCTCCATAATTTCCCTATCGCTAATCGATCGCCATTTGGCACACAGGTGCTGATAGACCAGCAAAATCGCGATGTTCGGGTCGTTCGCTTGGCACCATGATGAGTGACGTCTTCGACTTCGTCAACGACGCCGAACCTTTGAAGGCGATCAAGGCACACATGAAGACCGTCACGCTTCTGATACGGCAAGGGACGGAGTGTGGTTGTTTCATCGCCGTATATGCCCAGCAAAAGAACTTTTGATACTCGTCGTCGAATCCGCTTTTCAACTCGTGTCTGATATCCATTAACAGGGGCTCGGACGGCAAAATACACGCTCTCTGATATAGATGCAAGGATCGATGGTTACGCGACCAAGTTAACAGAGCTCAAGACCTCATTCCTGGAAGGTGTGACGGTGTAAACGGGTATCACGGTCTTTCGTCTAATGAATGCTGTGGATCATGCCGGTGAGTTCGACCTTTCCTTTTTTACGGACTGCGCGCGGAACGTTCATGGCCCTGGCATAGACCTGAACGATATGCCATACGCATTTGGTGCCAGATATGTGCAGGAAAGGGGATGCCTTCCCGGGACGCGCGTGTCCTTGCTTGGCGATATTTGTGACATCCTCAACAATCCCGACAAGGATGCCCCAAGAGTGTGCTTGCTCACTGGCATGGCTGGATCTGGCAAATCGCCCGTGGCTCACACGATCGCTCGACTGTACGACGGGCAGAACCGACTGGGCTCGTTGTATTGCTTCTCCAGTACCGATGTCGCGACGCGGAATCCCAAAAATCTGTTCAGCACTATCGCGCGGGACTTGTCTGATCACGATCCGCAGTACAAGTCCGCCCTTTGGGATGTCGTGAAAGACAACCGTGCGCTTCGTACGTCCGCGTCACCAGCCGAGCAGATCGAGCGGCTCATCATCGAACCTTTTGGGCGTCTCGACCCCATCGGGCCATTGGTGGTCATCATAGACGCCCTCGATGAAAGTGGCAGTCGAACCAATCGCGGGCAACTGCTGAAAGCTATGTCGAAGCAAATTTCTGACAACACCTTTCCCACCAACCTCCGCTTCTTGATCACTATTCGACCCGAAGATGATATCTTCTCCACGTTCGTCTCGTCAGACTTGAATCTGGTCCATAAGAAAATGGGAGAGATTCCCGAGGAAGATGTGGATGAAAACCTTTGGAGGTTCATCCATGATTCACTTCATCACTTTACGAAAATGAGGCGGAGATGGATGATCATCGGAGTTTTGGGTGATCATCGGATGCTCATCGGTCCGTTCGTGCGCCTTCGCGTCTGCACTCATAGTCCTTGTGAGTGGCTCGTTTGACTTTTCTGCTCCGAAGTTATCATCCCTCAAGGTCTCACTATCACCTGCCTTTGTTCTCCCGGTGCCTCGACTCCCACCCAGTAAAACAGATCCATAGCCATACCTGTGAGTGCCTCTGCGGGCCCAAGCCATTCCTCGAGGGCCTAAATCAGACACCGTGATGCAATCGTGCCGGTTGCAGAAGCTGAATCCAGAGCCCAAAAGGTCTCCACTTCCATCGACATCATCCAGACATACAGCCGCACGCTGAAGGGGAGATTCCGTATGAGCGTGCACAACATCCTCGCTCAGAACAAACTCAAACCGGTGGCGCCTCCCAGATTGGCGCCCACGTACGCCACGCACATTTCTTAGACGCACGAGGTCTATCCCGGACATGTTCGAGGTCGCCATCGGTACGTCTTCGTCAGAGACCCCCTCACGGCAGCCACTGACTGTACACATTCGCATAGCGTAACGGGCGCCGACGTGCCTCGTTCGCTCCCCCCGGTGATTTCCCTGGAGGATCTACCCAAGTCACACTGGAAACATATTTGGTGTGCTGGCCGAGTTGTTCTGTCCCCTTTCGCCTTCTGTGTCTGGATCCGCTGGGAATAATTACATCCTACATCCATTCGGTCCAGGGGGGTCACCTTTAATTCTCCCGCTCCACAGGAAGAACCCATCTTCCTTCCTCTACCTCGCACTCTCTGCGAAATGCAGTCTTTCGGATCTGGACTTACTGCGTGGGCGGATGACATGATGCGACAAGTCGAGGGTAGTTCATCATCTCCTCCGGATGCTGATGTACCGTCAGATTTCAATCATTCGGGCTCGGCATCACCGCCGCCTCATCTCGCGGTCCCTCCATTTGCCTGATCCTGCACTTGTGCCATTCCCAGAGACGAGCGTGCACTCGCGGTACTCCCCCGAAGTGTTTGATGTACTACAGCCCTATCGTGGTCTTCCGCTCTTGGACCGTTTGACGACGATCCAGATGTCGCTACGTGCCGATGACTGCGCGGCCCCGCGGGACAACCCTCGGTCTGTTCTGTGGGGAGAGACGCATATGACTTCCGACGCGGACACGGACGAACTCTCCCTTTCTCAAGGCAGTCATCCTGGCGTATCCTCTCCAACCAGTTCTCGCCGTGGCAAACCTTCGGTCGATATCCCTAGTTTGCGTGGGTAGGGGGGCGGCGCGCGCTCGACCCGAATGCCAACACCAACAACCACCGTGTTCTTCTAGCTACTACTATCGAACGGTGGATCGCCCAGCTAACATCGGATTTCAATTACGACGAACTTCTTCCTCACCTACCGTACATCTCTGCCGTCGACCTGCGTCATTCACTCGTATTCCATTGGAGTTTCAATGGGCATGCGAACAAAAAGGAGAAGGCGCTCAAGGTGGACGGCTGGGTGCAAACGATCCAGGAACGGATGGCAGCGGGTGACTTTGGGGACGAGTGGCCGCGGTTCTTTGATGATTTTGATTATGATGAGGAGGACGTGGACGAGGACGTGTATGACATTAATCGACACGAGATGGGCTCGGTGCGGCGAAGCTCGTTGATAGCGCAGGCGTCGCCGTCTTCGGCTGGATTCCCTTGGACACCGATAGATGCTGTGGTGTCCTTGGAACTGGGGTCGCCGATGAGAGGTGTGGACGCGAAGCCTGCTCCCGAAGATGCGGTTCCACTCGAGATTTTGAACAGTCGGGTGACTTCTCGACCTTCGACGTCGCGGGGAGGGGAAGATGAGGCGCGGCGACGGCGCCTTGAGCATAACCTGTACGACCCGGTCTGCGCTCGTCAGTTCGTGCGCCTTGCGGGTGGAGAGGTATAGTGATGCATATGATGAGGGTGGAGGATTGTTCTTGGATGCGAGGAAGGATTGAGAGTATGCTGATAGGGCGAGGGGGAATTTCAGGGAGGCTCGCTAGGGAGCAAATTAATATACAAACCAAACATTCAATGATCATACTAGAGAGATTCAGATGGTCATCCAGATGATCATCTGATGATCGTGTGGAGGTCAAGTCTGCGTTATGCTAAAAATATCTAGATCATTGTGTGACATGTGGAATGTCAAAGCAAACTCATCCGAATGTGCCACCGCCGGTCCCCCGGGCCGCGACTGTGACTGAACTTCATCACCGGGGGCATAATTGGGCGGGGCATAATTGGGTAATAGTATTTACCATTTCCCACCTGCTATGTACTCGACATTTATAACACCATGTGAGTAAACTCAAGATCGACGACCTCCCTGAAATATTGGGTTTGAGGGATGTTTTGATGTGGTGACAGTCGGAGCTTTATTACCAATTCAACAAAGGTAGCTGTGGCACTTTTACCTGCCAGATACATAAAACTTTGCATCGCTAACCTACCATTACCTTCCTGATACGTACCTGATGTTTGAAATATTGATTCCTGAGTTCCTGTTACCTTGTCAAAAGTTCCTTTATGAGGCGGGTCAGAGCCTGTCACGTCCACCAGAGACCGCCGAGTGCAAACGACACAAACGATAGCCAAACGTTGATCACTAGGATTGACCAGCACGAAGCTAGGGACAAAACAGGAAAAGAGGAGACAAGACTTATATACTATACAGGAAAAACACAACTAAACAAAACATCGGACCGCATAGACGCACGGGCCAACGCACGGACCTCAGGGAAAGCGCATCACTCTTTGACAGAGCCACACATGCTTCCCTCGTTGAATTTTAAATGAAAAGCCAACTGTTACTACACAAAAACATTCCTCAAACCCAATATTTGAGGGGGGTTCTTGATCGTGAGATTACTTACATGGTGGTATAAACGTCGAGTAACATAGCAAGTGGGAAATGGTAAATACGATTACCCAATTATGGCCCCGGTGTCATTGTACAGTTTAGTTTTTTATCTATTCTATCCTATTCGAGGGACTGTATATATTCCGGTTCACACGTACCCGGCAACTCGGGCTTCTGGTCGGCCCGGAGCGCGCTCCTCTTCCCAGCCCATGGAGCAACGCCAAAGAACTCGGACCCTCTATTGACCCGCGCGGATATTAGACTACACGATTTTTGACGTCCTTAGCAGAATGGGTAAGTTCTATAGTTCAATTTTAGCTACTAGTACAATACTAAGTGAGCGGCAGACTAACCTAGCAAATCCTGCAGTCGTCAAAGCCCATGCCCTCTGCATCTCGGGAAGTATCTATTATCCCCACACTTGTAAGTCAAGGTACCGTACTGTTACGGCTACACGTGAGGTAACAGATACTTAACTTTTTGAATTGTTGACCGTCCCGCACTGCCCTGGTTTTTCGGGGAGCCCTGCAAGATGTCCTCGATCGAAAACCTTGAGTTCATCACCTACTCATCGGGCACGTCCTCCGGCGGAACCAAACACTTTTCGAAATATCAATATCATCATCCGGAACACATCGACGAACCCCGTCAGGCATTCGGGCGAAAGGAACTGCATCGTTTATTCCCTTCACCCCCATCGTCAAGTGATCCAAGGTTTCGAGTCTCGACAAGGACGGGGATGTCAAACTCAAAATGCCAGCGTGCTTTGATGCCGACGGGCGTCTACAATAACACGGTGCAGGTTCCATCGATTGATACTCGTTGCTGGTTGTTCAAGTTCGACACCATCTTCCGCGAATTTCTGCCACTTCATCGACGAGGAGTGGGATATGCTGGTAGAGTCGCGTCTCGCCAATAGATCATGACTGGGGAGCAATTCGTTGGCATGCCGTGCTCTATCGGTCGCTTCTGAGCTGTGCTTTATTGACGCACGCGCGAACAACGGACAACAAGTACGAAGCAAGAGATCAATTGGCAGAACTAACCTAGCATGACGAGGCTCGCGTGAATGACAGCGAACGGGCCCGGGGAATGGGACTTGCGCAAAGATAATTTGGTTGTAGGCCAGAGGCCCTAGCGCACGCCCTGTTGTGGGGATCATGATCCGACTTGTTTAAGCGAGGACATGCAAGAAGGCAAGGCAGAGAGATGTTGTCATGTTGTCACTGTCTATCTTCCGCTCCTCACGGTTTGTCCTCTTTCCTCTCCCTCTCCATCGTTCGAATGAAGCTGCGTGGCGGCAGAGATGACCTCTCACTTTTGTCGCTGCACCATCATGCATTGGATGATGACTCAATGACGTGGCATACTGGTATGGTAAAATATGTTGGCACTCGCACATATACAGCTCGGTTCATTCATTCATTAAACATATCGAGCAACAGAGCTGCATAGCGGGTGCACCCGGTTGCTTCCGTTCTGCAGCTCTGGCTTAAGTTGATTTATGACAAAAGCTAACCATAAGAGAGACGGTAGGATGTCGGCGGTCACACCTTCGGTCTCGGTGGCGGTGCCCTTCGAGCACCGTTTTTTTTTCCTTCCCACGATCTCGACCGGCGGGACTCTTAGTCATCAAAAGGTCGGAACCGTGCGGCGTGTGCGCGTGAAAAGTCGGTTAGAGCTCAGTCGAGGAGTCGAACGGTGACCATTAAGTGTTTAAGACGCTAACCCTGCGTAATCCTCCCCACTGGCAATAAATTTCCACTTCTTTAACCCTGGTTGTTTGCCGCTGTCCGAACATCAAGTTACGTAAGTAAGCCGGCACTGGCTCACTGAGGCCCAGGCTCAGGCTGAGGTCAGCTGCGGAGACCATACTTCTGCATGTCTACCACCACCACCACCAGATACGTCGCTGATGCTGGCCTGCTATGGCCCTACCGCCGAAACATGAGAGCATCTAACACAAGTACTACAACATATTGTGAGGTTGCAGTTGTCAAACCGGCGTACAAGCAACGCATACCCAGCCCAAACCGCTCGCCTATCCCTCAAGTTCAGAAAGATGAGGTTGACATCCGTGTGTATAAAATTAACCTGACTGTCCAGCTTACTGAACCATTTCGCGTCAGAACGTTGCAACTCGATAGTCAAGTGTATTCTCGAAGGGATCAAGCCCACAGGTTTGGAAGCATCACTCAAAGATGTTTCATCATCGCCAGAACAAGCCGAATACCTGATTTCAATGCAAGAACAAGCATATATCTTGAAGGAACTGGATAAATGTGATCGTGTTGCAGTTCGGTTGTGTTAGCTGTACTTCTTTCTCGCTTTAACGACTCAATGCTTTGCTTCAGGTTCACTTGTTTCCCTGATCTCGGCAAGATTGTTCTTACTATGCCCTCATCAATCCATGGATCAACCATC
This sequence comes from Leccinum olivaceopallidum, assembly GCA_038091775.1. Taxonomy (NCBI): domain Eukaryota; kingdom Fungi; phylum Basidiomycota; class Agaricomycetes; order Boletales; family Boletaceae; genus Leccinum; species Leccinum olivaceopallidum. The sequence continues at coordinate 8,810 of JBBPPC010000249.1, read as the reverse complement.
AATGCTATTTCTCGTTCCCTAGCTCGAGTCATCGACACCATCGGCCACGATCTGCTTGTGGTCGAACTTCAAGTTGGGTGCAATACTGAATTTAAAATGAAAACCAATCGGGCCATTCCCGACTTTCAAATTAGCATTAGCGCCTCCGAACTTGATACGAAGCCAGAATTGCTTTGGGTTGCGGAGTGTTCTTTTACACAACCTAGGGAGCAGGCTATCAGAAAGTTAGAGCGGTACATCGCAGAATATCCGACCATTCGTGCGGTAACATTGGTCAATCTGACCGAATGTCCGCAATTCAGAAGCCCCGCGATCAAGTCAATCGCTTGTCAAACGCTATCTCGCATCCCCGCCGTCTTAGATTATCAACAATGGACACCAGGAAACCGGAAAGAGCGTCCAATGGGTCCAGTCGTCACACATGGGCATACCTGGGCATCTCTATCTGGCATTGATGTCGAGGTGTGGATCGCGAAGCCAGGTGAGAAACTGGAGCTATCCGACCGCGGTGATTCGTGTTATGCGCTAGGAGTAAGTCGCATGCCTCAACATTGATATTGCTTCCGATGCTCACTCGAGCGTATCTTAGTCGCTTTTCCCCCAAACCAATACTCAGGCCGTTGACGGCCTGCTCAGGAGGGCGTTAGAACTTGTTCGAGATCGCGTTTTTGATACGATGGAAGACGTTGAGGTATGTCAGTCCTTGACAATGACTCAAACGAACCGCCATTTATTTCAATGATATGTGATCTAGGCTGCTGACCCTGGTAATGAAGACCACGCACCGCGCCTCGCTGCCATACGCGGTTGGAGCGCGCCGTGTAATCCTGTGCTATGGCCATTGATCGCGAAAGCGATCGAGAGTGGGGTGTGGTTGACCTCATTCAACCGTTATCATGCGTATCACGAGTCCTTACTCGGCCGACGTCCGGCCGATGGCCAAGGTCCTGGTACTTCTCCAGGACAAAATAGACCTGAGGCGATGTGAAAGGTGAGGCAGGATACATCATGATTCCACGATGCCATTCTGACAGTTCTGACCGGAACTCTGAAGTTGCGATGATTCCCCGGACTGAGCTAGACTGTCTTGCATCATCGTATTTCATTTTAGCGATTCTATGTACTAGTAGGACTATAGCGTATGGGGCAGTATGAGAACCGATGCATATTATAATCCCCTTCAAGCTGACGTGCAAAAAACTTTTCCAGAGCCGAGTATGGTGCAGAAAAAACCAGTCGATCCTGGCTAGGAACGTGAGACGCGGAACCGCGACAGTCACTTTCACCGCCAAGTTTAGAAGAGAGCAGCCTGGGTTCGATGACTTCACAAACGACGGCGGTGTCTGCCCTGAACCTGCTACGGGCGAGGTCAAGGAGCGGCACTCTATGACGACGACGACGACGACGAGACGTGTCATACGCGCGACGAATGGTGACGCAGATCTCTATTTTGGAGATGGCCTGGGCCTGGGCTACTATCTCGAAGAGACGAAAGACGTTATATGGTCTCACGACCAAGTTCGTCGATGGCGTGCACCATGGCAGTTGCCTCCTTGCGATCGCGGTTCGTGGTGTCGCAGATGAGCTGGATAACTTTGTTGAACGAGTGACTGCCGTCGTTGGCAGAGTACTGCTTCGTCGAGCGGGCAGTCAAGGGTGTCGAGCAGAAAGTTGAGGGCATAGCCGATCGTCCGACCTATCATATCCCCGAGTGCTAGAGGGAAAGCGATTTTGCATGAGGAACTCGAGTACTGGGAATGAATGATATTGCAGCAGAGAAGCGTCGATGTACTAGCTGCTAGTGCGTGTATACATTGCATCAGAGCATACGACGAGAAACAGCAAATTTACTTGCCCTACCCACCACCCACCACTCACCACCCCAACCCCAACCCCAACACCCTCAGACATCTCAAACAATATCAAACTCCTCGACGACCCACTCCCCCAAGGGCCCAAATCACCCCATTGTCCTCTCGTCACGTGTCACGAGCGGCACCTTGATCTACCCCGCAGCCATCCCCGTCGTCTTTACCACCTAGTCCCGGTGCTCCCCGAACATGCCTTGCCGGAGGATGCGCACGACTGGGAAAGCTATCCTGCTTGACTTTGTCTCACTCAGGTAGTTCTCGTTGTGTTGTACCAGATGGGCATGAAGGTCTCGGGAGACGCTGGTTACTTAATGAAGTTAATGAGGGGAATCGCCGATCTGCCTCCGGAATACGAGCGGAGAACAAGAGAACGACAAGTAAGAGAGGGAGAGAGATGGGGGGACTTACCAAACTTGCCCTGAAGCTCGACGAAGAAGCAGTACCGGGGTATGGTCCCACGATAGTCCGGGGCGACGCATAGCTCACAAGCGACCTTGAACGACGGTTCCATGAGTTGCTGCCCGGTCGTGATCTCATTGGCGAGACGGATATAAACCCTGTCAGAAGCAAAATGCGAGTTTATTTAGCGTTCTTAATCGGCAAGATATTGACAATTTCTCACCTTCGTCGCTGTCACGGGAGAAAGGATAAGTAAAGTGGATCGTCGGGTAGGAATCAACATCAACGAACCTCAAGCCTGGCCATCTCTTGGGTCAAATTTCAAAGCCCACGACCTCATACCTCATACCGACCTCGACATTCCACTTCATGACGCCAGACGTCAATCTTAGACCATAAGAAATGGAGGGACTCACCGACCATGCGATGTGCTTGGCTTCTTTGGGAACATCGAGGGATGAAAATTCAACGACGTTGTCCGACCCGACGATCTTGTACAGGCTGGCGTCCCGAGGGTCGCACGCCAACGCGAGGAAAGTCTCACTGCAGTTGATACCCACCGCGCGCAGCTCTACGTCCGGCCCAATGTAGTGCCGAATCTGACCGACGCAGCAGACAAGGATAATAAGATAAGCGATGAGCGATAAGCGATGAGCGATAAGCGATGGACAGCATCACCACGCCGGGTGCATCAGGAAAATACTCACTTCTGGGACGACGGTCTAGAACAGCCCGCCCTGGTTAGCAGCGACGACGTGCAAACCCTGACAATATCTTGGCCAGCCATCCCGGCTATGATGTCTGCGCGTTCACCTCCCCGTGACTATCACGAAGTTCCTTTGCGCGTTCGGGGCTCGGAGGCAAAAAAATTCTGGATGTCCGAAAAACGCGTTAGTAGATGATTGATCGCTTCCCGTAGCGTTGATAAGATGACGCTTACCTGGAGTTTGTCTTTGAGGTCGCCGATGCCGTCTAGATCGGGGAACAAAGCGGTGTCGATGAACTCAACCAGCGGATCCCACTACTTATCAATTACGGTGCAGAAATCGTGGAAGATGGTGCTAAACATGGTATTGATCAGTTCGACTTTGGGTTCCTGAAAGGCGAATAGTACCCGCATGAAGAGGGGAGACTTGTAGTTGGATATGAATGGCTAGAGGGGAAAAAATGGGTCGGGGCTACGTCAAGAAGTCAGCTTCGAATCGTAAGATCCGGACCGTGCGATAGGGGAGGCCGGACTTAACGATGGGCCAAGTCACACTTCTCAGATCTATGTAGGGAGTCCAACGCCGCATCCTGCCACCTTCTCTACGCCGTCGTCCTGTTATATCCACAAATCTGATGTTCTCAGTGGCCTTCGAACTATTCCATACCTCATCTCCAAGTCATTGGCCAAGTCACGCGGCGGATTGGATGCCTCCCGAGTTCTGCGGTTTGCGCTAAGAGATGCAGTCACCCTACCATCTCCCGTCCCGTAACTGTTATCGTCGTTGATGTGTCCACGTTGGGTTGTTGCACAAGTGAGGAGGGTGAATTGGGTGGTCGTGTTTGTCAACGTACCAACTGCGAGGGGAAAAGGTGCGACACGAATCCGAGCCGAACTTGAACGGCCTCGCGCGTTGCTTGTATTTATTTGGCCTAGTGATTCGCGAGTAAAGTTGGGACTCCCTCGATCCCGATCGAAAAGGGAAAAAAAGATGTCGACAGCCTCTTCGCGAACATCGTATCCCGTCCTCGTTCTCGCGCGACTGCAAGTTCCCCGTCAAGCTCTACATCCACGGAGGGTAGGCTTTCGTCTTTGATTTCCTCGCGCCAACGATTGACCACAGTCCACGTGAATATTTGTCTTCAGGTTCCTACAGTTTGGTTCCCCGCATGGGCTTAGCGCTCAGGCACAGTACGTGGCTCAAGAACGATTGGAGGTCTGGGTCCACATTGGATACCGTCTTTCGGTGTTTGGTTTCCTTGCATGTGACGAGTCCAAGATCGATGACAACTTTGGATTTAAGGATCAATGGCTCGCACTGCAATGGATTCAAGAGAACATCGAGGCGTTTGGAGGCAATTCTACCACCTAGTCCGTAGAACAAGTACTGGGACTCATAAATGTGCCTGTACAGGCGACCCGGCAAATGTACAGCTCGCTGGACTATCGGTTGGTGAGTGTCAGAGAATGGAGTGTCAGTTGCGAGTCTACTAGCTGCTCACATCGTCAAAGGCGCCCACTCCGTCCACCAAATTCTGCATCACATATCCCACCTTCCCGAGGGCCAGAAATCACTCATCAAATCTGCTCTCCTCCAATCTAATGCGATTTCAAACCGCGGCCAATCACCAGCTCTCTACTCACTCACGTTATTCACACAGCACGACTCTCAAGACTGCAGCTGAGCTCAGCCAAGGCTTAGTACGAAGCGCTTTGCCGTTAGTTAGTTAGACTAGTTTATACATACTTTTCTAGTTAGACTTTGAACGAGGTCGAAGTAACGAGGATGTCAGAAATAAACAGAACAGACACCGTCTGACATAAACGAGTCTTGTCAACGAGCGATACATGCGATCTGAATAACCAAGTGGGATGACAATGCCGGAAAAGAGTGCTATGCTTCCGAATCAGAATCTTCCGATGATTCCGCAAGTGCGAGATGCGCAAATCCAACTTGAACACAGTATAGAAGAGCTCGAGGAATTTACACCCGATGGTCCAGAATGCTGGTGCAGATGGCAAGAGGGGTTCAATAGTTAGTATGTTTGAAGTACGCTGTACGGTTCAAGGCTGAAGAGGGAATATCTTACGGGGATCGGCAAGGCCTAAGATTCCACTGAAACAATCGGACGAGCCATAGGTCACCGGTCCAAGATTGAGTTCATCAGCAGGGATCGTAAATGGCTTCCCGCCAAAAGTAAGAGTCACGTCCGGGAAGTGATCGCATGGGACTATGGGGCTGTCAATGGACCCGAAAGTCAATCAGAACTTACATGCGTACCATGCACTGGCTTTGAAAGCTTTACCACCATAGGCCTGATGCAGTTTCAAAACTCGATCGTCGTGATCACCGAAAATGTGGCTGGCACCAGTGTCGATAATTGCGGTTACATCTGCCCGCACCGGTTTGTTATTGACACGAATATCCTCCACCGTCACCAGCCAGAATCCCTAATGGTAAAAGTAAGTAGTTACGAGTCTCACGACTGCAACTCAACGGTACATTTCAGCTCACCTTGTACATCGACAAAGGTGTCACCTGTGTATTGCTCTTCGTTCACTCCACCACTATACATCTCGCCTTCATGAGATTTAGTAAACTTGAACTCCCATCAGCCAGTTTTCCCTCACTGACAAGCGTTTCGAGCAGGGAGCTAGCAGGGTAATTCGAAATAGCAGACGACAAACTCAATCCCAACACACCGTTCGGTGGGAATTTAGACTTTGCCATTGTAGCTGAGAGTGTTGTTGCAACACCAATGGTCTGCTTGTCAGCCTACTCAGCGGTCAGAAGTCATTTATGGATCATAGAGAGAGAACCTACAGTGAAGCCAGCAATGGTTATGTTATCAGTGTATTGTTTACCATCGGCAGTTGCACCATCTATGAAAACGGCTTGAAATGTCTGATCCAAGTCTTTGGCAGTTACCGACGAAGCAGCGTTGAAGAGGTTATCGTGGCTTTTGCAGTACACATCACCATTCGACGCTGGAATGAAGAGATCGCTGGGTCGGATTGAAAAAGGGAGTAGTAGGTGGTCTCGACAGGAAATACTTAGCTAAAACCGGTGTCGATCTCCATTAAATGCACGGAGAACTTGCCAGTGAAGAGTTTGGGAGGAGTACCTACCCAAATGGTAGCATACCAATCATTATCCCAAGCCAAGTCAAGCTCAGCCCCAGCGCGTTTCCAGTTTTGAGACCCGATCTGTTTCAAAGCATAAGGGTGGATCGTTCCCGTGTTCTTTTTTCATAATTTTCCAAACCACGAAGAAGCTTGCTGAGAAGACGCATGACTCGGAGAACATCGAGTAAAAGGATTCACGACACGTACGTCGTGTGTGATATAGCGCGAGACTTGAGTCCATCGCCTTTCCAGGGTCTGGGTATTGAAGCGGCCGAAACAGCTAATGCAGCCACGACGGCGACAACTGTAAAGCGTGTTGAAAAGCAAGTGAGCATGAGTGCGATGAGGAGCGACGGACCGTGGTCCGTGGTATGATAAATGTTGCCAACTCCCTCCCACACCAACGATGTAACGATCACTGACAGGAACTCATCGGATTGGCACGATACACCAATTGACCCACACGCAGGAGCACCACTATTGATGCATCAAAACACTGCCAGCAGGCATGCTCCTGAGATGGTATGACTATTTCACCGATACATCACACGTTCTTTACGAACGTGTTGAAATTTATGCAAATGAGTAGATTCCTTCTACCAAATCCGACGCCGATACATCAATTCGTCACTGTCCCCGCTGGCAATCTGAGAGCTCGCAGACGTGAGCCAACGCGAGTGATTATCAGATCAAGACTGAAAAACAGCGAATGTGGTCTACAAAGAGTACAAGAGTGAAGGTGAAAGAGAGCAAAAGAGGACGAAATACTAGACACATAGGGAGTAAGAAGAACGCACCGATCGCCCTCCAAAACGCTTCCGCGAGTAGCTCCGTCTTCTTCACCTCTGTGCTGTACACTTCGGACCCGACCGTGGGGCAGAACGGGGTTTTCACACCGAGCTCGTGCGACACGGCGAGCGTGAGCGCGGTCTTGCCCGTTCTGGGTGCACGACCGAATAATTTTCACGATCGATGCGGGACGAGCGGGAGTTGGACGCAGCAGAGGGCGGGGGGAGAGCGTTGTGCGCGACGGGAGTCGAAAAGGACGAACTCGTTTCCAAACGGTACTTCCGACACGACTCGGGCCACATCCCTCACACCCGCTGCGACTGCAAATACAAATATTGCAGACGAGGCCGCGAAAAAGGCTGTATCAACCCACACAAGTGCTCCCTACTTGCGCGGGATATCATCGGTGATGTGGCCCCCAAGTTCAATCCTTACATAAGGCCCGAAAAGGACAACCTCTCGCTCACCCACCACCGGAAAGAAAAGAACGCCCAAGCAGTCGTTACTGCAGGGGATGAACTTCTCTTTAACCCCTCCGTCACCACCCGTAATCACATCCCCGACTGCCTCCGAATCTTCGTGCAACCCACTCAGATCTCCACTGAACCGGCCTTTCGACTGCAAAACCCACGCCCCGGCGACATGCCCCAACCACCCCTGATAATTTACACAGTCTTTAACCTTGACATATCACACTTTGGTGCTGTTCCGCAGGCTGCAGCTCATATGATCATTTGGGTGAGCGACGGACACCCACTTAACGCCGCCATTAAAGCACCTGGCGACTCGCAAACAAACCAGACCGGCGAGCTGGCCGCAGTAGTAGCTGCCCTCATACGAGCTGGCCCCTTCCTCCCTATCAAGTTCATCACTGCCAGTGACTCTAAATATGTGATAGACGGCCTAACCAAACACCTATCCACCTGGGAAGACCACGGATGGATCGATATCCAGAACGCTGATTGGTTCCGCGCCGCAGCTTACCAACTACGCAACCGCGCTGCCCCCACTCTCTTCCAATGGACCAAAGGACACTCCGGTGACCCCGGCAACGAAGCCGCTGACCACCTAGCAAACACCGGCGCCAGGAAAGCCGAGCAGGACCAAATCGACCTTCACGTCCCGCCGGACTTTGACCTCCCAGGCATCAAACTGGCCACCCTAACCCAACGCCTAGCATACCTCGCCCTCACCAAGAAGCCCGCCCCCCTCACTCGCACCGCCCAGCACAACCTCGACGATACGAGACAAGCCATCCACCACCTGGCCGACAACCTGGAGTTGGACTCCACGCTGTGGAGCAGCACCCGACACCCCGACATCCGCCGCCCAATCCAATCTTTCCTATACCGCGCCCTGCACGGGTCACTCCGCATTGGCAGTTTTTGGACACACATACCCGAATGCCAAACTCGGGCTTACTGCTCCCTTTGCGAAGGTACAATAGATAGTTTGGAACACATCCTCCTCCGCTGCCAAAGCCCCGAACGCACCACCATCTGGAACTTAACTAGCGCTCTCTGGCCCCACACACACGGAGAGTGGCCTCAAGTCACACTTGGTACCATCATGGGGTGCGGCGCCATCAAACCGCCCACCCCCATAGACCACCCCACCCCATCCTCCGCAGCCCGAGGTAAAGCGCGCCTCCTCCGAATCCTCATATCCGAATCGGCGCATCTCATATGGGCCATCCGCTGTGAGCGGGTTATAGGAGAGCACCCCCTTCCACCAGCAACAATAGCCTCCAGATGGCTAACCAAAATTAATCAGCGCCTCACCATCGATCGCTCCCTGGCGCGCCTCCCACACCGACCCCTGGCGCCGACCCGACTTTTCTATACTTGGGACCCCGTCCTTACGAATAGAGGCACCATCCCTCCCCATTGGGCCACCAACCCAGAGGTTTTAGTGGGTAT
>JBBPPC010000248.1:0-26344 GCA_038091775.1 Leccinum olivaceopallidum | reverse complement strand
ACCTTCGCCCTCTTCCTCCTTGCCCTCTTCCACCCAGCGTGTCCGAGCGGACACGCACGTGCCCTCACCCTCACCCATGCGCGAGGTTACCCATGGGCCATGACATTACCTTCTCTCACAGACATGTTGTAACTTGTACTCTTTAGTTGTAAATTTCCATTTAAAATACATAGTCATTTGTGTTTCATTTTGTGTACTCAGACCAAATTGTGCGGATGAACTCTCAATCGCGCAGACGAACTCTCAATCGCGCAGATGAACTCTCAATCGCGCAGATGAGCCGCTAAATCGCGCTGATGTAACGTGAATCGCGCGCGCGGAGCCTCATTATTTCGCGCTATTATTTTGGCACTTACAGCTCCATAATACTGCGCTCGCGTATCCTGGCTCCATAAAAGTACAACACCTAGAAGATGTATCGGCCATAACACGAACCACGTTCACGAGTCGGTCAGTCGGACGCCCTCAATCCCCTACCAAGAGAGGAGAAGAAACCTGTACTTACGAACGGTGTAGGGGCCAGCGCGAGCGCAAGAACTGCAAAAAGTGTAAGGGCCCATTTGAACGTCAACACGCCGAACAATTGCGGGGTCAACAGCGGGAACACGAAAGCCATCAAGTTCCCTGTAGAGAACACAACGGTATTTGCATGAAGATGCGTATCAAATGGTCAGACAAATGACGTACGGAACAGACTCTGTCCTGCCTGGGCAGATGATGCATACGAGTTGTAGCTGTGAGGCATCAGATGAGAGGATGCGTTTCTAATGCCGAACCAGCATGGGCGAGTCGGACGTACCAGTCGGCGAGGTACAGGAATGCCACTTGGAAGATAACCAATACTCCACTCATGAACACCTTCAACACCTCATGAGGGAGAATGTTCGAGGGGAGCAAAGGAGTCACAGCTGACCGTTAATCCGATCATAGGTACAATCCAATGTATTTCTGGCGATGCCGTCCAGGCAAACACAAATATGCCAATCGGAAGACACAGCGCAGCGATGCAAGTCATGTACAACCGCGCCTCCTGGTGCTTCCGAGCAACGTGTCTCCTGTTTATAGTAGTATATCCATAGTTTCAGGCTGCACTGAGAGCACGGTCAGAAACACCCACTCGTAGAGTTTATCTTGGTACATGTTGGCGAAAAATCCGATAATGGCACCGATGCTTGTGTTGTATAAGTAACGGATGAAAACTAGTAAAGACTTGGCTCACCTCATTGCTGTATATACATATCCGGTCTGCTGGACATTGAAGCCATACACAGTTTGGAATATCGGAGTCACTGATCTGAAGGTGCAATGAGTCAACGAATGTACGAGCTTAATACAGGGCACATACTCCAGTAGACAGAAGACAACCCCCCAAGTGAAACCGCACCACACCTACAGCTCATCATCATGTCAGTTGATGAACGGAGAATCCGACATCGAAAGAGACCCACACTGATGCTTTGAACGATGGGCTCGGTGAGCAAAAAATCTAACATAGAAACGCGGATCAGCGGTGTAGACGGAAACAATGCCTTTTACAACACACATAATGGGCGAGTGCAGGTTTTCTTGACAAGTCTTCCAAGGCTCTCCTTATCGATTTCGGCCTTGGCTCTATAATTGTCATTTCCTGTGAGTTTCCGTTGGGACCGTGCAATCTGGATGAGGATAATGGAGGAACGTGTTTCGCTCATCAACAATAATACGAGGACGATGAAAACGGAAGAAAACCTGAATAAGTGTGTTGTGTTATTAGCGAACTGAAAGAAAGTGTTGCCTTACATGGCGTGTATCCATTGAACCCATCGCCAACCTAGAGAGGAGTTGATCACGCCTCCAATAGCTGGTCCAAGTCCAACCGTAAAGAGCGATGAAAAAGCAAAAATTGACATTGGTAAACCTCGCCTGCAGGACATTAGCGCGGAAAGAACTCTGGCTCACTCTTCACTCACTCATGAGGCTTCCAGATATCCGCGATACTACCTCCGATGAGGCCAAACGCCATAGAGCCGAATATTCCTCCAAGGGCACGTCCCGCTAGTATGATGCTCATGTTTGGAGCCCTGTGCATACAATATCGTGAACAGTGAAGGCTACCAAGGACATGAACCTTACAATGCAACCATGACTTGAGAGAGAGTGAACGTGACTGATGAGAAGATGTACACCGGTCTCCTTCCGACTTCCTAGGAAAAAAATGAGCAGTAGATCTAGAGATGTGAAGACGGCAAACCTCGCCAAAGGATGAGGTGACAAGAGGCACAACTCCAAACCCCAAAGAGTAGAGACCGAGGCCCAATCCTGCCTGTAAGTCCGTACAATGCAGATCGCTTTTCAAGGACGGTATGATGATGGAATATGAGGATGTATATGCGGCTGATTGTTATTGTGAGCGCTGCGGTCATGGGATGTCAAAAGAGGCAAGCGACTGTACCTGCCATTGCGGTGAAGTAACAGACACTCAGAGTGATTGCCCACTTCTTGAGCTTGGGATAATTCTGAGGATTTCGCTGGTCCTCGTCTTCAAACTCGATCTGTCAACGGTGAGCGTCGCATACTAGCAAAAGGATGATAAGAATGTCTACATAGATAATCTTTTCTTCATAACCGGTCATAGTAGGGGTGGTAGATGCTTTTGAGAGTGTATCCTTCTCACTTTTGTAAGACATGATATCAGTAAATGGAGGATGTCAGAAGCGTGCGGTAAAATCTACGGATCCCCGTGTATAAGTAGGCCATGGAGACGATCCTGATTATCTGACGGATCAACAAACCGAAGAAAGGGTTTCAGTGAAAGCAGGTGCGTACGATGGGTGTGAGACACACCCTAGAATGCCGAAACATGTCGGCACTGGGAATGTGCGATGCCTCTCAGCAGAAACCAATCAGAGTTCCGCAAAGTTTCAGGACACAGTGTACTATGTGCGATGGATGCAAGACTTGGGAGCTCGGAAATCTCAACCTAGTCAAGAGACCAAACATATTTTTTTTAGTCCTGCCTTCGTGCTGATACTTAGGCTTGATCACCAGCCTGATGTGTATGTCTTCTGGCATTGAGTGAGCCAGGTGCTATGTGGTACCTGGATTTGCAATTGAGTTTGAGAACTCGGCATAACATTGTGGGCAGTTCTACGTCAGACGTCGGAATGAATTTTGATCATTCCATGGGCGATAAGGTCCAGAGTCTGCATGTAGAAATGTACGCGTTAAAAATATTGCTTTTGATAATTAGCGGGATTCTGAAAAGGAAACTCACCGAGAAGTTGTAATAGTCTTAGACTCTCCCCGATATTACGGCATGGTAATCAACATTGCAACTAACTTTCTCACACATTCAGCTCGCAGGTCGAGTGAACTTGAACGACTACGTCAAATTCATACGTAAATTGGCCAATGGCGTTCCCTGACCTTCAGGGGGTGTTCAACTTTGAACCGGGAAGATGGTGGCAACGGTGGCGTCACGAACTTGGCAGCCACTGTTCGCCTGCCGCTTCATCTGGAGCACAGCCCAACGATCATGGGACTCTCAATTAATTCAATTAAGGCATTGCAAAGAAACTTTCCTGGAGCAGACGCCCTATCATGCCGATGAGTCCTTACACGGGCTATATCGAGCTGCAAATGGCCTAGTCGGCATCTTCGCTACTAAGGCCTAAGGATCAAGGTCACTGAGGCTTGAAGGTAGGCCCCTGCTCGAGAGCATTGACTAAGCGTGGTCTTTTTACCCTTGAAAAGGCTGCGTGCATTCTGGCATGACAGCTTGAGAATATGTGAGTAATGGTATCGGGCCCGTCAATTCAGTTCTCAGATCTCAGACTCGGAAGGAATCCGCTTCGTCTCCGCTTTCAGAGGCACTGCCAGTGGCGTACCCCCGGCGGATGAGTCAAGGCTAGCAGTTTTCATTTCCGCGCTTTGCCCTTTGAGTGCTGACACTTTGAGATAATGTATTTGATCGGTCCCGCTCGGTCCTGGCCTAGAACATCATGTACGAAGTGATTTCACCAACAGGAGGTAGTTGTCTTATCTTTAACCATATCACCGTCTTCGTTATCGTTTGGTTCCTATCTTCCTCCCTGGCAATGAGGGACCCGACAAGATGAAATGAAATTCATAAAACTTCTTTGAAGAACGAAGCGTTCTTCTGTTAACCCCCCAGTGACCTTGCTTCGAATGTGATATGAAGAAAATCCCCACTCTCTCAACCCGGTCTTGTCAGATCTTCCGCCTTCTCTTCAGTCATCCCTAAAGATCTATGGCAACCTATTTGACTGTTCGGAATCCGTTGCTGTGGGTGATATGTTGTAATGCTCACCTAAGATCTTTTGAGGAGTCTCAGAACAATTCAACCGGCTCCGTTTGTTGAACATAATATGGAATATATCTTGATCATTCATCATTCGGATGGAGATAGTTGACCCTTTGATTACCCTTTGATTATTATCTAGACATGTAATCTCGACAAGGGTGGGCGGAATAGGAATGTCGGTGGCAATAGTAGTGTTGTGTAAGTGGTTGAAACATGGGATCCGAAAGATATTCCGTTCTCAATGCGTAGTAACGATCATGTTGATTCACATAGCCGTGGTCCGCCATTGAGTACTGAGTGTTCAGGTGGGTGCCGAGCGTCTGCGACCACGGAGTGGCTCGTCTGACAAACATCACTATAGAAGCGTATATGCGCGCTAAATCATCATGATTACTGTGACTCGTACCGCTTGAAAACTACTTCTTACGTTTAGTATGATCAACGTTCGACTGTCGCGCCAAGCAAGACCTACGAAGCGCCTTCTTCGTGACCTGCTAACACTCAGTCGTTGGGAGGTAATGGCTAGCTCTGTTCTGCCACGATCCTATGCACGGCCATGTACGACCGAGACGCTGAAAATGGTACATCATTTGATGCCACAGGCAGCCACTCACGTTCCATATACATCCTCTCTGGAACATCCCAGAATTTCCTGTCCTCGTACACGTTCATGTCTTCAGAGTCGAATGTGACGATCCAGGTCAGACTGTGAACATGCCTCAAACAACAGCATGATCATTCACATACAGGGGGGATCAATCAGTGACCGGCGAGATGCGCGGTTACTCATCTTTGTACGGCGGTCTGCTGGGGCGCCGTACCTCGTTGTACATGGAATTACCCCACTCCGCGATTTTCAGAGTCGGTATCATGTAAATTCAGGCTTCGAACTAGCGACCAGGCCTCCGGCTGTTCTGTAGTTGAACGAGCTCTGATCCGGTAAATCTAGATAGATCGGACTGCTCGAAGAAAAGATGAGAATAGTCATGAAAATGTACCATAGATGGTGTCATAAATCCGTTATCCAAATGTTATCCTTTGAACTATAGAGCCAATGAGTGTGAGAGAGAACCAGCACACGATGGCCAAAAAAGATCAGTCACCGTCGCGAAATACTCTATCCTTGATGCGCCAAAAACGCTCTCGGATCCAGCTTGGGTCTCCGCGGGCCTCCCAGGCCCGCGCTGGGGAAATCAGCCTGTCCCCCATCGCGTACATACCGCTCCTGAGGAATGGGGAACGCAGCGACCGCAGGACTCTCCACAGCGCTCTCTACCGGCGTGTACGGCACTGTCGACGTCGACTGCGATGTCGCCGACGAGACCGCCGACGTTCGTTTCGACGCACGACGCGACAACTTCGTCTTGTTGTTTATCATCTGCGCCGGGAGGTGCATCTCCGTGTGCGGGTATGGAATAGATTGGTGGGTGACATGAGCGTGAGTGTGGATGTGAGATGCGTCCCCAGCAGAAAACGACGCAGAGGTGCGCGAACGCGAATCCGAGCCCGATGCGCTCAGCGCCGCAGACGGTTTTTTCTTCCGCGCATACAGCTCCCCGTCCAAGTCGGCATCGTCCGCGTCGCCGTCCCCACCAAGCCTCTCTGGGTGCAGATGGGGAGAGACGACCTCGACTCCCTGGTGATACGCATTGTACGATCCGGGAACCACTCCGTTTCCACTCCCATACCCGCTCCCGCTCCCCTGAAATCCCTCGAACGCATCATCGTCCGGGAGCGAGCTCGCTGTACCGCTGAGCGACCTGAGTGCCTCCGCCCTAGAGCGCGCCTTCCGCTCTTCTCTGCGTGCTTTCCGCTCCGCCTTCCGCCGTGCCTCATCCTCCACCTCCAGCTGCCTCTGCTCCCGTTCCCTCTCCCGTTGCGCAGCCAGCGCCTCGTAGTGGTCCGGCGACGTCAGCCGCTCGATGGTGCTCGCATCCAGCGGTGCTGCGTCCGAGTCGAGCGTGGACGACGAGGTGGTGATAGATGCCCTCGTCCTTTCTCTCCCGTCATCGACCTCCTCGTCGTCGTCGGAGAGATATATCGGTGGGCGACCGAAAAGGGTGTACCCAAAGAGGGTGACCGAAAACTTGGACCGTCGGCGGCGCCTCGCTCTGCGATGCGTTGAGGAGCCCGGATTGGAGTGCAGCGAAAGGACGTCAGAGGAGTCTGTGTCGCGAAGGAGATGTTCCAAGTCGCTAGAAGACGCCGGTGGTCTGGTACTGGAGGGACTCGAGATAGAGTGGGATACGTTCGCGACGCTCGAGGACTGATTCGACGAGGTAGATGGGGCGAAACATGGTAGACATGAGGCGAACGCTGCGCGGACAGTATCGGCGTAAGAAAAATTGTCCATTGCGATCCTTGAGGCTCTGTTAGTTCCTTTTTAACCCTTTTGAAAAGTACAATGATAGGTCGTTAAACAGGCGTAGAATGTGTCTGAACTGTAAAGGGAGTAGTAGTTTGTGAAGGGATATGGGCAGTGTGCCTGCCTGTGCAGAGTCTGAGGACACGCGGCGGCACCAACTGACGCCAGTGGCAGTGCACCGGTAACTGGCAACAATAATTTCACGTGAGGATCGGGAGCTTCAGAATCTACAAGATCATAAGGCTTTGCAAACATATTACCATCGCCTTTTAACGCCGTGGTAGCTGCCTGCGGTAACTTGCTGCCTTTGGATATCATCTTTTCCGAGCTGCTCACGCCGTGTCGTCGGGAACCATCTTTTACTCTCAGGGATAGCCCCAGCTGCAGTCTCAGTCCGACCTTCACCTCTCCATCGGAACCAACGTAGACAGGCAAGAAAGTGCATACCAACAACAGGCGGTACTAACCGGCACTGAGCACGGTCGCCTTGTATCATCACATGAGATGAACCACCCTCCGGTATAAACATACTTACCCCACAAAACAGATACCTCCAACACGATCGTCGGTGGTCCATCTTCCTTTAGTTGGCATATCCAGGGAAAACATTCGCTCCCTGCGAGGTACGCTCGCTCGCGTCCAGCTTCGGTACAGCGCACCGCCATGTACCAATAATGGTCCGGATGTTGCAGGGCATAACTGGGATTCAATGCAAGAGTCCGGAAATCGTCAAAGTGGGACGGTGCACCTAGTTCCCGCGCGGATGGGGGAGACGTGACAGGCGATCTTGTAATCGTACCGGACCGTCCATCCCACGGGTCGAAGTGGGCGAGGGTTTGCCCCGCTGGAATCAGAGGCGGTGGATTATAGGACGATACTTGAAGCTTGAAATGTCAGTTTCGCTTTCGACGTACACGCTTCGCCGATCGAGCGGGACGTGCATCTAGTACGGGAGGCTCGTACAGCGCATCTTAAGCTGGCAACAATGCAGATTATGATACCCACTGACCACGAACAAACTCACCCATCTCCGCAGGACTGACAGGACTAAGCACAAACAACCACGCCCTCGAATGTATTAGTCCACAGTTGCACGTCCAACGTTGAATCGTCTGACCGATATTACACAGTGAACATGGCAAAGCAAACACAAACAGAAAGAACCGCACCGAGGTTCCATTTTCTGGCTAGCAAGACAACGGTGAGCTTTATACTTCGTTCGCTTGTAGTATTTTTGCGCTGGGCGACCTCCGAGCTCAGTTTTGTGCCTTTCCTCTGTTTGATTCCCGATCGTGCTCGAGGTCGGATGGATCGAGTGGGAAATGCGACGTCTGGCTCTAATGTGCGTAGGAAAAGGATGAACACACTGGGCAGAAACCGTGTGTTTGCGTATCTATATGTGTGCTATCAAGCCGTCCTCGAAGGTAGAGGTGAGCGGGAGGACAGCGGCCCGGGCTGACTTAGTTCGGCAAACGATATCGCGATCGCCGTGGGAACTTCAGCATTCGTGTTCCCAATGTACTGACTCGATACGACTCTAAAAAGCCATTGGCTTCAAAGCTGTCCGACATAACGGGAAGACCTAGGGAGATGGTTCACTGTTAGTCTCGGCCGACCAACGGGTGCTGGAGCGTGCGGCGACAAGCTCTGCGTATGTAGATCTCGCCGCGCAAGTTACAGATAAATAGCGAGAGCGTTGATACATCTCCGACGCTAACACTGACGATGTCGGTCTTGCCTGCGTAGTCAGCCAGCTCGTTCACGCTGTCGTCGATGTCGCGCAGACGGTAGTTTGGGAACGCGTTCCAAACTCCAAGTTCAATCCGGCCAGCTTGCAGCTGTTGTCTGTGCAAGACGCGTTTACGAGCCGAGAGGAATGCAGGCGCATGTTGGGTCGTCTTCACACTTTCGGAAGGGAGCGGGATTCTCAAGTATCGGTTCGACGAGACGAGGGATTCGCTGGTGATGGAAGCGGTCAAGTTTGGACTCTGGAGTGGAGGTGCAGGAGGCGACGGCGCAGCAACGGAGGGAGTCTAAGGCTTTCAAGTCGGGTTGTGGTTGATCCAGGCCTGAACGATGGCATCGTCGAGTTTTCAGATCATATGTCGTTGGTTGACTCGGGCATTTGGGTGTTGGATTTGGTCAGGCCGACGGCAGTAGGTTGCATCCTTTGTTCCGAGTACTGACTTGACGGACAACGGGGGAAGGTTTACGGAGATGATGATGTCATTTTTTTTGCGTGCAGAATCTAAAAAACGGCATCTTGGCATCGATGAAGTGGCTGCGTGTGACCCATCCCGGCGGGACCAACGCGGTCCTAAGGCCTAATCCTCGGAGAAGGACGACCGACGACGGGCGCAGCAAACGAATCCGACAGTCCAAACAGTCTCTAACGAACAAATAAGCAAACGAAAGGCTAGAGATATTTTAATGTCACGAAATCAGATATTCATCGTGGAGACAGTTGATTGCACTACCCATACAACATGAAGATATGATTATGGAGGAATTTTGAATGTTGAGAAGTTCACAGCCACCTTTCTGACTCAGCGCTTCGTAGATCCGGCCTCCACTGACTGTATCTTGCACTAGGAGACGACCACATCCAATTTCTCATTCAAGCTTCAAGCTTCAAGGATGGGCGCGTACTACGATGAAGTCGAAATCGAAGACATGACCTTGGATGAAGAAAAAGGTGTTTACCACTATCCTTGCCCCTGTGGTGACCGATTCGAGATATCTCGGAAGCAACTTGCAAATTACGAGGACATCGCAACTTGCCCCAGCTGTAGCCTCATCATCCGCGTCATTTATGATCCGGTGTGTTTCCAGCAATATGTTCAATGAGAAGTTTGTCGATTGATTTCTTCTAACACTGTCCACAGCTTGATTTCGAAGACGAACCCCCAGACGACGAGGATGAGGTACATCCAGAGGAAGATGGAGAGGATGGCTCCGAGCCAGAGTCTGACGACGATCATTTTGAGGATGCCCTCGACCGTCTCACGCTGCACGAGGAGTCCAGGCCTGCTGTGGTTGCTGTCTCAGCTTAATAGTGACTCTTTTCACTTGCGCTGTAGCTTTTCTTTGATTGCTTCAGTGCAATGCGATCTAGTGCGTCGATTCATTCCAATGCTGTTCGGCATCAGACTCGCTAATATTTCACCTTTCAGAAAACTCTTGATGATAATGGGTTGTTGACTTCACGTCGGGAATTAAAGGTAAAGATCTCTGGTAATGGCATTCCTTGTCCCTAATCTGGGTCTGATTTTGTTGAGAATAAGAGGTGGTCCAATCTTCGAGTTATTGCAAATATTTTGATGGATCTATAACATCGGCATTGAAGAAAGAACCAACTTTCGTTATGGCTGCTTGACAATCGAAGCAGCAGCTCGCTCAGAGTTACAGAGTGTGGCGTTAACCCCGAGTGCTCGCGTTTTTTGCAAGTTTCTCGTCCCCTCTCTTTGGACGTCGCTCTGGGAGGAGAGGGAGGCAGTAGGTGAATGACGGGAGCGCGAAACGCTCTCCGGCCCGGAACAGGAGCTTGAGCTGCCGGGTATGGCGTGAGCTACTCCCCAAGAAGTAGTCTGAGTGACTGACGACGCAGAAGCGAAACGGCATACCCGGCAAGTAGGAGGAGGGAAGGAGAAGGGAGAAGGGAAGGGAGGGGGTAGAACGGGCGCGTGACAGTGCGTGACGCGTGACACCTGGTGGCAACCTCAACCTGGGAGTATCGGGGAGGGAGAGCACGCGGCTCGGCACTTAGCGCACGGCAGCCTTGGTCAAGCTTTTAAGGCCGGTCGTCGGGTGCGCATCGGGTGCCCAAGTGGCCTTGGGGGCGTACGACTGCACGGCGGGCGCGTGCACCCGGAAAGGTCCGTGCTGCATGCAAGGTGGACGAGCCAATTTTCACAACATTTCCTTTTGCAAACCGACGGTGACATGCTCACAACACGAGGATCACGCAAGGAACTCCTGCTCAGAAACTGGACTCTCGCCGGGCCTGGATAGAAGCATGCACACACCCTAAAGTTTGGAACAGCGTGCGATCCTGTGTAATAGCTCTACAGCATGCGCGTAACGATTTAGCTAAATAGGCTGCGCACAAATTTCGAAGAACACCCTCCCTCTCCGTTCGCTGCCACTGTGATGGACTCCTCGGATCCATCGTCCGCTGCGCCTCATCATCGTCGCAAGTCCACGCCCTGTCGTGTATATAGTCAAGGAGGGTGTTGTCGGTTCGGAGACAGGTGCAAGTACAGCCATGATGTGGACGTGCAGGTAAGACTTGCTCCTCGTTCTACGGGTCTGTTGATTATGAAAGGGCCGGACGCTGACCTGCGTTCCCCTACCCCCCCTGTAGCCTGTGAAGATCAAGGAGAAACACTCAGACAACTCAGTAAGCTCTGTCCTCTCTTCGTTGGATGTCTTGACCATGCTGACACACCCGTGCCAGTACCACTCACAACGTCTTGACCCCCACACTTCTGATGCTCGTCCCAGGCCCAAGCGTGGGGATACCCCCTGCCGTTTTTGGAAAGCTGGAAATTGTACCAAAGGGACTAAGTGCTCGTTCCGTCACAACGTCGACGTACGTATCTTGATCATCTTCCTGGACTTAGTGTGACCTGACGTCGAACGACAGGTACAGAAACCGGGTCTTGAACCTTCTGCGTCCAACCAGGTCTCCGCTCTGCCGCTCCCAACGGAAGATCCAGGTCCTTCCACATCTACTGAAATCAAGCGTGTTCGGGCAGAAGCTGCCGAAGCTGCGGCACGTGCACACGCCGACGCCATCGCTCGAGAGGAAGCGGCCAAGACGATCACCCAACTCGTGTCTGGATCCCTTGTGGCGTTTAGCGCAGGGCTCGACGTCGCCCATCTAGTCACGGGATTCGAGACGTGCACGGTATTCGTCAGAAATATCCCACTCGACGCGACAGTGCATGTCATCCGCACCCTGCTGAGGGACAAGGGATTGGAGCTCGATCACATCCACTTGGACATCCATAAGCGTCAGGCGAGCATCGTCACGGACATCACTTCTGGGCGGGCACTTGTTTCGAGTCTCGATGGTGTCGAGTTTCGCGACGAAGTATTGGTGGTCGATATGACTGCTACCAATGCCCTTGAAGGCATGAACGCTAAGTCGGGTCAAGGTTCCGAGATCCTGACGATATCATGGCGCGCCCCTTCTGTGCGCTATGTCGCCGAGTACGTCGATATTGATGCGGCCAGAGCCAAGGTCGAAGAACTCAACCGATCCGTCTACGGCGGTCGTCGCCTCAAAGTCGAGATGAATGCCCAACCTCGTGGCTGCTTCGTACCCAACTTGCGACTGAACGCCATCAAGATCCTCAATCTCCCTCCTTCCGTCACCGACGGGGACCTCATCAGATTCACGGGCGCACTCTCTGTCAAGCGTCTGCGCGCCGGTGGTGCCTTTGATATGACATGCACCACCGAGCAAATTGCTCAACTCGTTCGGTATGACATCGAGTTTGCTGTTCCAGGCGGACTGAAGAGATTCGAGGATCCCCCCACTGGCGCGTGTCCCATGGACGGCGTCATCTCCACGCGTGCACATTTTGCCTCGTGGGACGAGGCTCACGTTGCCTACACAACCCTCTCGGACAAGCGGTACCACAACCAGCCTGTCTGGCTTCGGCTTCCCGATCCCATGTACTTTACGCTCGCTATCCCGGTGGAGCAGTACAGGGCGCAAAAGACCCAATGGGATTCGCTCTCGAGCTCGATCAAGAATAGGAAGGCGTGTACGCTCAATGTACATGATGCATGCAACGTCATGTTCGTTCGGCTGTCCGGCTCGGTCAAGGAGGCGACGGGCGCGCTAAAGGTGAGAGTCGAGAATCTAGCTCGGGGAGAGAAGGTGGAGGGATGGCATCGGTCATTGGGGTTTCCTGGTAATCCGTTCTTGCTCAGAGTCAATTCGGAGGCTGGCGCATACGTGCGCGCTGACGGGAAAAGCAAGTCGTTAAAGGTGTACGGATCGCCAAGGGCCGTTGATGAAGCTCGCGAGATGATCAGGGGCGAACTCGACAGGCTCGCCTCATTGGATTACACCGTCCCGCTTCCGAGAGATTCTGTGGGGTTTTTCGTGCGAGAGGGGCTACAGCAGCTGAAGGAGACACTCGGCGAGAACAATATCAAGTTTGTGATGTCGTCGAGAAGAATAACTGTTTCGGGTGGGGAGGAGGCGAGGCATGCACTGGACCGCGTCATTGCGCTCTCTCACAAAGGAAACATGGGTAGCCTTCCGAGCGCGTCGCAGGGTGGCCAGACTTGCCCAATATGCTACGATGTTGTTTCCTCTCCGCACCGACTTGGCTGTGGTCACGTATACTGCATCGCCTGCCTGCGCCATTTCATTTCATCTGCTGTCGACTCTCCGGACCAGTTGCCCCTGACTTGCCTCGGTGACGAAGCGCGGTGTCGCGTCCCGATCCCGATTCCGGTGATTCAGCAGTTTCTTGTCCCGGCATCGTTCAATCGGCTGTTGGAAGCAGCATTCGACGCATATATCACGAAACGACCCGAGGTATTCAAGCACTGCAAGACTCCGGATTGCACGCAAATCTATCGCGCTGCTTCTGCCGTTGACCAAGCCGATGGGACTCAGATGCTGCATTGTCCGTCCTGTTTCTCTGCGGTGTGCAACGCGTGTCACGAGGAGGCGCACGAGGGGATGTCTTGTGCCGAGAGCAAAGTTCGACGGAGCCCTGCTGAGCAAGAGCGATTGAATGATGTGTGGATCACTCAACAGGGCGGGCGGGTGAAGAAGTGTCCGCAGTGTAGTGTGCTGATCGAGAAGACGGAAGGGTGTAATCACATGGAATGTCGGTGTGTCGCACGTTTCTATCACTTTTGTGCTGCTAGTCTGATCCTCGATGGGCTCTTAGGTGCGGCGCACACATTTGTTGGCGCTGTATGGGAATTTTCAGTCGGGATGCAATTTACGCACACATGCAGTCTGCGCACGGGACGTACTACGACGACGGTAATGCGGCGGCACCTGCGCGAGTTCCGGAGGCGCCTGTCGACATCGGTATTGCGGTCGATATTGACGAACAGCGGGAACTGTTTCGACAGGTGGAGATGCGTCGCGCCGCTGCGTTGCAAAATGCAAACAGAGCGCGTCTGGGGCTTGATCGCGACCCATACATTGTGGCTGAGCAGCAGTTGATGCGAGAAGCTGCGGAACGGGCACAGGCACTGGCACGGGAACGAGAATGGGAGCGGCAACGGGAACGGGAGCAGGAGAGACGTCTACGTCTGTTTCGAGAAGCAGAGCAGCGGGAGCGGGAGACACGTCACCGACTGGCCAGAGAAGCGGAGGAGAGGCGGAGGGCACAGGTTCGGGCTCAAGCGCAGAACCAGGAGAGCGGGGGGTGGGGATGTACGATTATGTAGCTGCTTCAAGCTACAGTGTGGATGGCGGACCGATGTGAGTCGTTGGACCACAGCTGGGCTAACTCAACCATAGGATATAGTGTCCATCCCAGGATGTCACACGACGATCTGAGTTTATCGAATGCTCGAATAGATCCTCCAATAAAGAGTCTAAAGCCACAAAGACGTCTTGAGAGTTGACTTGGACTCGGACGGTGGCATAACGAGAGGGTAAAGTAGATATCGACATCAATTGCGCATAGTGCTCAATCGTCAGATGGGGGAAATGGCGAGGTATGTACGTCAAGTATGTGGGATTGAACGAGGGAACGCATCTGAGATCTGAGCTTTCATTCCGAGTGCGCAGGTACTGGATGGTTTTCTTCAGTGTTTTTTTTTCCCTCGTTGGATGCCGCAAGTCGGTCACGGAGTTCCGCAACAGTTTTCCCGAGACTTGCAAGTTGCTATGCTTGTGGCTAATCCAAACGGATGTTAGCATAGGCAAGTCGTTCTTGACGCGCATCCTGCGCACGCAGCGACTGAAGTATGTTCAATTCAGGATCTACGTTTTTAGCACACAAGTACCGGATTGCCCATAACTCCCGAAGCGTCTGTCTGAGTCGAAGTTAGAGAAGCAGAGTAAAAAACGCCGTGATCTCACATGGTTCTCGGATGTAGTACAATAGAATGTTCAAAGTCACGGTAGTGTGAAGGAAGCAGATCGAAAATACTTCGATGGGTGATTGTCTTGCCTAGTACAGCGATCGCAATATCATAGTTTTCCGAGATGATCAAGGAGCAAACCTGCCGCCTGGGATGGATAACGGGCCCGCGTTGTAGTGTCCAAGAATGAGACGGACGAGTCAACGGAGGCAGTGATAACCGTGTCATTGCATGCGATGCAGCTTGCTTCGTTGTTTACTAGAATTGTATCATTTCCAGCCTAGCGTCGTGGTCACTGGCCGTGACGTCGAGACGAAGCGCGCAGGTGGCGGCGAGTCGTCGGTCGGGACTCGGCCCGAGGCGAGAGCGGCCTCGCCGGGTCACGCGGTCACGAGCTGCATTTGTCTCTTTGTGTCTCTTCTTCAAAATCAACGAAATCCCATACGTACTTATCAGAGCATTGGCTGCCCCACTCACGGCGATCCACGTGAGGCTGCAAGATCCAAGATAGCACTTCCAGCATCCAGTTCGCTCGCCATCGTCGGATTTTCCTATCTTTTTTTGCGCTCACAATGTGTCACTTTCCGTCAACAACTTGAAACCCAAGTCTCGGAAGTCTCGACTCCATCGATTTTGATGTCAAAAAGACGACACTGGCCTTGCAAGTTGTCCCCGTGCTCACCTTACTCCCAGTGCGCCACCATCACCTCACACGTGTATGCCCACGCAACGCCCTGTACCCTGGGCGCTTGCGTTCATCCGCGCCCTTCTTGTTCATCAGTGGCTGTGGAGTTCCAGAGAGGGAAATTGCCACCGAGGTAAGATGACCCACCGATTCCGGGATATCGTTTCTGACCATGTTACTCTGTCATTTTTATCAATGCGTATTTTGCTACTCATACCTGATTGTCATTTTCGGTATTAGTGTCATCATGCTGCATCAGCAAAGCAACCAATGACTCCCTTATGGGGCCACCAATGGATTTCTCACAATGAAATGGATACCTGCCACGAGAAGACCATACCGAAAACATTCCTGGGCATGCTATTCAAATCTTCTAACGTTCCATCCGTGGTCGGCCAGGACTTCTTACATATCCTATTTTCGCCATGGCCTCATATGCCCCGGGGTCGTAAAGCGAGCGGGACAGGGACCGCTTGCCAAACAGATCAGAATTTGAGAGTGCGTGTCCGACTCACATGCAGCCTTTCAATTACCCCTCCGGAATCCAGTTATTCTGACCGGTGGATTTACAGGAAACGATCGTCAGTTGAAGTCGATTCCACCGTCTGCGAGCCATTTACGATCAGCCTCGTTATACTCGAATCCGTTGAAGGGATGTTGGAATTGCATAGACTCGACTTGCGCCAGCCTCCAATGTTATACTAACTAAGGAGGCATTTTATGTGCTTACTGATCGGTCGCCCCAGATGCTCTGCCTTTGGTAAGGAACATCTCACTCAAACTTGACTTGTGCTCATGCAGGCACATTCCTAGTACACCCCGTCGAAGTGGGCATGGGCGCTATTTCCACATGCTGGTTCGACTCTACCAGTCTAAAAATGCTAATTCCGAGGGCCTCGCAAATTGAACGAAGGGTAAATGATGGCGGTGCGCAGTGGGTGCTACCTCCGCATCTCCGATTCCGGGACATGATTCTGCGCATTCGTTCATATGAAAACTCCTAGGTACGTGGATTAGATTCCTATTTCTGCTTTTCGATCAACATTCGACTTAGTATACTCGTGCTTAGGCGATAGAGACAAGCTATCGCAAGGGAAATTTGAACGATCAGTTGATGTACCAGTGCGGGCAATCGAGAGGTGTATTGATGACCTCGAGCTGAGGCGCCCCACGAGGGAAGAGGTTAGCAGTCTCAAAAGAGTATACGCAAAAGAGTATATGCAGCGGCGTCCTGAGCGGCCCGCGCGGAAGTAGAACAATGAAGCGGACCCAGCTTCCAAAGTGTAGGCGCCGGCGCCGGCGGAGGAGGGGCGAGAGCGGACGAGGATAAGGAAGGAGGGGAGAGCTGATGGTCCGCCGCCCACGCGGTACTACGTGATCCTGGCCAAACGGGAGGGAGAGGACGTTGCGTACGACGGTCGGATGTTTTGGGACGCGCTAGTCCACGAGAGACCGGCCCCACAAGACGACCATGTACAAGGCAGTTTGCGGGGGCGATGCTTCTTAATCGTCGGATGCCGTGTTTTCGTTTGTGCACGGACACCTGGTGTTGATGGTAGACGACTGGGACCTTACCAAGGAGGAGAACGGCGGATCTGGTGTCAGTGCCCATTCTGGTCCAGAGATGCATGCATCGCGGCCTGTCTGCCGACTCCCGAGGTTCGAAAGCACTTCACATCACCGTCAGGACGGTCGACGCCCCTGTACGAGACCAAGGGATTGGTGGAAACGTGGTGTGTTGGATGGAGTGTCGGTTAACTCCAGCATGAGGGTGTGCTAGGGCTGGCGTCAGAGTCACCACACTAGTCATACTCTCAACGGGTGGCGACTTCTTGAAAAAAACTTTACAAGCAAGTCATCCACATTAATTCAATCCTTCCGTCCAAAGGAATCGAACACTATGTCAACCCTGAGGCCTGGCCCCTGGGCCCCATGTTACGGCATGGTCTTCCCGGTCATTTCCTTCTTATTTTGGCGCTGAGATGACTGAACTGCCGCTATACATAGTATGCTGCTCTGTTCAGTGGACAATGATTGGAGAATTGAGCTCAGACCCAAGCAATTTTGTTTGGATTGACTCACCGGAAGGGACAGAGGATGCCGATCAGGATAAGTAACCACACATGGGCCTTCGTCCGGATCCTTCTACTCATAAAGTTCAGCTCCGCATACTTTTTCATATTTGACTAATCAGCGCGCCTGCGCCCAGCTCAGGGTTCTGTGATTCTGCGCCCGCTCAACTAGCAAAACATGTCCTGGCAATGTACTTATCAAATTTGCTGCGTATCTCCATTCGTTCTCCTCAGGTAGTCCTCGTGCGCTCACTCAACAACGCCCGTATTCTTCTTCCGTTTCTATTAAGACAGGTATTCAATCAATGGAACCATCTTCATGCGCCCCGCGGAGCGCTATCTCCAAGACGCCCACTGCCGTTTAAGTGCCCTTTGAATGACATCCTATCTAGGTTTCTCGGGCGTATGCGAGCTTCCGTGTGTATGCGGCGGAAAGTCGCCCCCACGCGTTCTCAAAACCCTATTTCAAAGTATCACATTCCAGTACAATGTGGAGCACATCATCTTGGTGCTACATGTTTGCCAAAGAGGGCTATATGAGTCGGGCTGCTGCGGTCTGGGCGGTCGTACTTGGCGCCGACTCGTCATCATGGTCCAATCTAGAAACGAGCACAACTCGGGGTCACCGATAAGGGCGTTTAATTCCATGGGTAGTGGCAAGCAGAAATAAGCAATGTGGATTCTTATAGAGGAAGGATGTCGAGAGGCAGGCTCCACGTGTGCCCGATGAGCATGGTGAGCGATTACAAAATTGGCCTCGCGCTGGTTAAGGGTTTTCGCTCCAGATAGAATTATACAGGATTTCACGGTTCGTCAGCTGTTTCCGAACTAGTCCAGCTCTCGAGTCTCGACGCAGTGTACTCGGTGAGTTGGTCATGGCACTTGCGTTTTGAATCACTGTTTGACCGTTATCGATCTACGTACCGACAGAGTCGTAACTATGATGACACAAAGATAATCGAGTTTATGAATGAAAAGCCGATGTTCCTCGGAGTCGCTTGTAGTTCTCCGCCGCCCACAAATGCGGGATTATGGTAAGCATAATTTCTGCATCGATATCGTTGTCTATAAGTTGATGGGAAATATCTCTCTGGGCTGCAGCAGAAAGTGGCATTGATTCCATCAGAATCAGATGACGGTGCACTGTCATTGAAATTCAGCACCATAGCCGCTCGAAAGGACCGGGTAGAATACGATGCCGACAAATCTTCTCGCATGCAATTGAATTTCGACCTCTGCTGGCAACTATAAAAGTGGGATCAGAGATACGATTCGGGGAACCACCCCGCGTCGCCCCCACAAAATGGTCCCCTACTACGATTGGTACCGCTACTTTGCGGTGATCCCGTTTTTCGCTGCCTTCATGTGGTTCTCTACTTTATTCACGATGCTGCTTACCTGGGCCCTCACCGGACGCCCCAAGTACGTGCCCCAACAAGTCACCGTCGTTTACATCTCCGACGTCGGCTCCTCCTTCCTAAAACCTCTCTTCATTATCGCGTGCGGCGTTACAGGCGTCGGCCTAGTCCTCTCGCTCATGCTCGAGCGTCTGGTGCGGCACAAGGGCAGACTCCTGCCTAAATACCACATGCGTGAACAGATCTGCAGCCGGCTCGCGATCCTTGGCGGCATGATTGCGATGTGCAGCCTCGCGTTCATGTCTGGGTTCGACACGGGACAATACGAGTACGCGCACTTGGGCCTCTTCCTCATCTTTTTGTTCGGCGTGACTATGTCCGCGATATCCACCATCGTCGAGTATCGGTGGCTCGCGCCGGACTATCCGGAGGTGCGGAAGCTGAAGAGGGTGTACGTCGCCAAAGCTGCAATCGCGTCAACGTTGGTGTTGCTGGCGACGGTGTTTGGGATAACGGCGTACCAGGCGCCGAACGTGGGAGGGGTGATCGAGTGGATAATGGGGTTCGAGTTCACGTCGTACCTATTGGTGTTTGGGTATGAATTGGGGAAAGCGAGGGACGTTAGGGCGGGAGAGGGGGGAAAGGAGGGGATGGTCGAGATACCGTGATACATTTTGGTTCCCGCCCACGGTAAAAAAAAATTAGTAGACAGCAATATTGCTGGTCTGTCAGGATGTATGTTTTTATAGTGTACATCGACTCTGTACAATTTAGTATGCCTGATGCATGGAAATAAGGTACTACTTTGTCGTGGCCTCCATGGAATATAAGAAGTTCGGGCACTCCTAGTACTAGGTGTGGGCATACCTACTGCGGGCACTGTGGGTGCCTCGCGGCGATGTTTCTGCGAACGCATGCATGCTTCTACTACCATCAATTCGTAGATGGCAATCTGTATGTAATGAGACTTTGATATTGACACCGAATATCACGATCACCGCGCGGTAAGGCGTAAGATCAACCGTTGCCCCCTCACAGGTTTCAAAAAACATAAACCCGGAGCCTGAGCTAATTAATTCCCGTGGAGTCACTCTTGATTTGGATGTTTCAAGACGACTAACCCGAAGGAGGTCTGAATTGGCATCTGTCAGAATTTGCATAGTAGTTGGGGTATATAAAAGTCAGCAGGACTCGTTGGATTCAGATAACCAACAGTACATACGACACGAGTACGCGCGCGCCAAGAGGTCGTCTCCTTGGAGGTTAGTTCCCGGTCAGCGCCATATATACATATTTGGAACGCGCCGTAGCCTATATTGAGTCCCATAACGCCCTCAGGCAGTGTGTTCAATCGTTCAAACTCAAGTCCCGGACCAAAGTCCGAGTCCGTGCCAGTGTCATGGTCGCATCACATCTTTCTGATTTCCCGCAGCCTCAAATATCTCTGGACACTGGTATTGGCAGATAATCTCTCTCATGAAAGCATCATCCGATGACCCCTTCGGGCCAGCAGAGAGGTTTTGTGCCGATCATCAAAATCCGAGTCCGACGAGCGCATCGGGCCGACTCCCGAGTTAGGCTGTGGCGGTGCCTATAAACCATTTGGTTGTGGGAAGCACAATTTCGCGTGGCGCGAAGCCGGTTCGTGGGAAGCCCGTGGTCGCCTACTTGCTCTCAGAATTTCGACATGATTACATTCCTCCTTGCTCTCTTACATCGTTTCCTTGACCTTTTCTTCCTCATACTCCGACCTCAGGAAAAAAAGAGATTGACCAATTCGCAATTGCATTCATCAGATACAAATGAATGCGAACATATCTTCATCACTCGTGCGTCTAATTCAGTCACGGGCGGCATCACTGAAGACATGGCCCAAATACCTGTTCAGACATTCTTGCCTCGGGCGTTGCGTGCGGCCTTCGTCGTCTTCCTGCAGGGTTCCATGTTGTTGTAGAAGTCGATGGAAATATCATGCAAACATTGAACGAACCTATATTGGCAGGCGAGGATAGGGTAGACTGGGATGGAGAGATTCTCTTGTCCGTCGCCATTTCATAAATCCATACGACTTTCACTGAACAACATTCAAGGCCATCGGATCCGTCGTCTTCTATCTCGTTCAGCGTCTACGCATCGTTCGAGCATGGACCGAGGCTCGGAAACGGAGAACTTCTTCGTCAATTCAAGATTACCGTAGGAGAAGTGCTCGATCTGAATGAACCTCTTCAGCGTGAGCAGATCCAATACATGCCATGCCCTCTCGTTGACCTCTCCCTGTAGCCATCGACTCTGCTGTGCAGAAGGATGTCATTTTACCGTCGCTTTCGTCCCTCAGAATTATTACTGAACGACGCGTCTGTGAAATAAACGAATCCTGCCCTAAAATTCATGTGAGCAGACTTGAAAAAATCCATCGCATCATTGCCATATTCTAAACTTGTGATGATAGCCACCGGAACCAGATGCAATGAACGCGCTGGAACAGCTCACTGACGAAGGCCATCGTGCTCTCGTCCGTTACCACTGGCTACAGGACCAAGTAGATCTTGACGCGGCCATCAGGACCTTCGAGCATGTTCAGGAAATGTGCCCTTTGGATCACCCCAATCGCTCAGCCGTCTTACTCAATTTGGCTAACGCAAAGCTTATCGACTGCCAAGCCAAAGAGCTATATCTTGAACTAGACGTGCCAATCGGGTTGTATCGGGACGCTCTCCGACTTCGGAGTAATGATCATCCAGATTACTGCACAACTGCACTTGGACTTAGTTTTGTGCTGCTTTCCCGTTTCCAAAGGCGAGGGGACGAGAACGACATGGAGGAAGTGATGGATTTGCTGATGGAAGTGGTGGAGGTCTCTGCGGTGGAGAGTTATGCATACCGAGCAGTGCTCTTCGCATTGCGGATGGTCGAGGTTTCACTGTCCATGCAGGTAGCAGACTCTGGATCATCCCAAACAGAGGAAGCAAATCTCGATGAATTGATACAGAGGTCGCAGGACAGGCTACACAACTTGTCGTCCAAGAACCCTCGCCGACCTGCACTATACGCTAGCCTTGGGATGCTGTTATGCGACCGGTTTGAACAGAATGGCGACCTTGCTGACATCAATGATGCAATATTGATGTCGGAGAATGCCATGAGCCTTACGTGCAATAGCCATCCCGACATGCCATCTCGGTTGAAGGACCTCGGATACTCGTTATTTCTTCGCTTTGAGCGCCTTGGTGACCTCGTGGATATAAACAGGTCCATTATGATGTTAGAGGAGGCCGTCACTCTGATGCCTGATAGCGATCCTGACAAAGCAGCTCTGTTGAGCAACCTTGGGAACTCAGTACTGAGGCGCTTTCAAAGCCTCGACGACCTCGTGGATCTAGATAGGGCCATCTCAGCGGGGGAGAAGGTGGTCTGTCTGACGCCCGATGGCCATTCTGACAAGCCTTCTGGGTTGAGCAACCTCGGAAGTTCGCTGTTGACTCGCTTCGAGCGCCTTGACGACCTTGCCGATGTAAACAGATCCATTTCAATGTTCGAGCAGGCACTCCATCTAACGCCTGAGGACCATACTGTGAAGTCATTTCTGTTGGGCAACCTCGGGAACTCGTTATCTCGTCGCTTTGATCACCTCGGCGACCTCGAGGATATACACAGCTCTATCTCAATGTTCGAGCAGGCGATCTGCCTGACACCCAATGGTCATCCTAACAGATTGGCTCTATTGAACAACATTGGGCAATCATTATCGACTCGCTTCCAGCACTCGGGTGACTTCGCAGATCTATACAGGTCCATCTCAATGGGAGAGGAAGCAGTTCGTCTGACTCCAGATGACCATTCCAACAAACCAGCTTGGTTGAACAGCCTCGGGACCTCATTTCTCCGTTGCTTTGAGTTCATTGGCGACCTCGCGGATATAAAGAGATCCATTTCGATGTTCGAGGAGGCAGTCGGTTTGACACCCGAAGGCCATCCTGAGAAACCAACTTGGTTGAACAACCTTGGAAATGCGTTGTTTCGCCGCTTTGGGCGCCTTGACGATCTCGCAGATCTAAACAATTCCATTTCAATGGATGAGCAGGCACTTCATCTAACACCTGGGGACCATCCTAACAGGGCAGCTTGGTTGATGAACCTCGGAAGCTCGTTATCTCGTCGTTTTGAGCGCTTGGGCAACGTCGTGGACATCAACAGGTCCACCGTGATGAATGAGGAGGCGGTAGATCTGACGCCCGACGGCCATCCTGACAAGCCAGCTCGGTTGAGCAGTTTCGGGAACTCACTATCTCGTCGTTTCCAACGCTTTGGTGACGTCGCGGACATAAACAAGTCCATTTCGATGTTCGAGGTGGCAGTCGGTGGGGTGCCCGATGATCATCCTGAAAAACCAGTTTGGCTGCAGAACCTTGGGAACTCATTATGGAGTCGCTTTGAACGCCTCGGCGACCTCGCCGATATAAACAGGGCCATCTCAACGAACGAGAAGGCGGTCCATCTGACACCCAAGGGTCATCCTAATATGCCAGCTCGTTTGAGCAACCTCGGGAACTCGTTATGTGCTCGCTTTGAGCGCCTCGGTGACCCCATGGATATAGATAGGTCCATTTCAGTGGGAGAGGGTGCAGCTCGTCTGACTTCAGACGACCATCCTGACAGGGTGGCTCAGTTGAACAACCTCGGAAATTCATTGTTTCGTCGTTTTGAATATCTCGGTGACCTCGCGGATATAGATAGGGCCATTTCGATGAAAGACGAGGCTGTCCACCTGACTCCCGATGGTCATCTTGACAAGCCATCTCTGCTGAACAACCTCGGAAGCTCCTTATTGAGTCGCTTTGAGCACCTTGGCACCCTAGCGGATATGAACAGATCTCTGACATTGAAGGAGGAGGCAGTCCGTCTAACGCCCGATGGTCATCCTGATAAGCCATCGCGTTTGAGCAACCTCGGAAACTCGTTATTGACTCGCTTCGATCGCCTGGGCGAGCTTGCGGATGTGGATAGGTCCATTTCGGTGGGGGAGGATGCAGTTTTTCTGACTCCAGACGGACACCCCGACAAGCCAGCCCGGTTGGGCAACCTGGGGAGCTCGTTATTCCGTCGGTTTGAACATCTCGGCAGCCTCGCAGATATAGAGAAGGCCATATCGATGAAAGAGGTAGCAATCCATTTGACTCCCGACAGTCATCCTGACAAGCCATCTCTGCTGAACAACCTCGGAAGCTCGTTATTTCACCGCTTTGAGCGCCTCGGTGACCTCGGCGATATTGCCAAGTCCATTTCAATGCAGGAAGAGGCACTCGGTTCTATTCCCGATGGCCATCCCAACAAAACGCTCGTATCGACAAACCTCGGGGACGCATTCATGTCGCGCTTCCAACACTCTCATGATTCTTTTGATCTATCTGCTGCTGAATTTCATTTTGCAATTGCCAGTCGTGCTTCTATAGGTCCGGCTTCTACCCGTTTTCGTGCTGCTCGTGGCTGGATTTCCTCACTTCAGGAAAATCCCCAGGTTCTCCTTGATGCATATGCTACTGCCATCGACCTTCTTCCACAGTTGGCATGGATCGGACACCCCCTCATAGAGCGTCATCGTTTACTCGTTGAAGCAGCTGATGTGACGCGAGACGCAGCCGCAGCCGCACTCAAAGCTGGTTATCCTGAACTGGCTGTCGAGCAGCTCGAGCAAGGGCGTTCAATCGTCTGGACTCAATTCCTTCAGCTTCGCGATCCAGTTGATGAACTTCGGGTCGATCATCCTGCCCTTGCTCATCAATTTCAGCATGTCTCCAGAGAGCTGGAGCATGCAAGTTCTCGTGATCATCCCATGTTCCGACAACTCACCGATTACAAATTGACCACTCACATGCGCTCGCTTGAGGACGAAGTCCAAAGACACCATGAGCTTGCCATGAGGCGAGACAAGCTCCTTGTTGAAATACGATCCTTGCCTGGTTTCGATAGATTCTTGCTCCCGAAGACCATCAAGCAACTTGCTGGCTTGGCGAACTCTGGACCAGTAGTTTACCTGAATGCCAGCAAACATCGATGCGATGCATTAATTGTCGCGGCGGGACCTGGGAAAGTTGTTCCTGTCTCCTTTCCTGATATTAGCTATCAAGACGTGGTGTTTATGCAATGTTTATTGCTGAAGCGCAACTATCCTGTTATTTCACGCGACGAAGTTCTAGCCCTCATGCCTTCCGACTCAGACCCTCTCGTGCCCCAAAATTGTCTCGACACATTCTTCAAAGATTGTATTGAAGACCATAACAGAGAAGGCGCACTTCGTATTGAGGGACACTCTTCCGAAGACCGACTGCGGTGGATTCTTGCATTTCTGTGGAAGAGGGTCCTCAGACCCGTTCTGGAGGCACTCGGCCTTTCGGTTTGTGCCATTTCTCGATGACAGCTTTCATGTTTCCTGATTGTTCTTAGACTCCCCCATCTGGGACAGAGAAGATGACCCATGTCTTTTGGTGCCCGACTGGGCCATTTAGCTTTCTGCCCATACACGCAGCCGGTCTCTACGGTGAAGCCCAGGCGGGCGAAAAGATTTCGGACTTTGTTATATCCTCCTACATACCAACTCTCAGTGCTCTCGCGCCATCGGCTCAGAACGTCTCGAATGATCTCCCATCTGCTGTTCGCCTCCTTCTTATTCCTCAGCCACCAGAAGATGGGCAGATGAGGCTGCCGTGTGTTGAGGAAGAAATTGATTGCATAAAATCACTCTCGGTCAAGTATGGGCCCGTTAGAATGCAGGAATCCCATGGCGCGGTCGAAGATGTCATGGAGAAAATGGAAAACGCCGACTGGGTCCATTTCGCTTGTCACGGTGTGCAAGATCTCAATAAACCACTCGAAAGTGGGCTTTGCCTCGCGAACCATCGTCGCTTGACACTCTCGGACATCATCCGATTATCACGCCCTCAAGGCGGTCTTGCGTTTCTTTCTGCCTGTCAGACTGCACGAGGAGACGAGAAGCTGTCAGAAGAATCTGTCCACCTGGCTGCTGGGATGCTTCTGGCTGGTTACAGTAGCGTGATCGCAACAATGTGGTCAATAATGGACCATGACGCACCCAAGGTGACCAGTGACGTATACGAGCATCTCTTTCGGGACCGCAAGGTTCCCGACAGTAGGGAGGCTGCGGAGGGATTGCATCGGGCTGTCCGGCGGCTCCGCGAGTCTGGCGTGCCTTTCTCCTCATGGGTCCCTTTTATCCACATCGGTAGATAGATGATATGACGATTAAGTGCCCTGTTGATCGAGAGAATTCTGCGTGTCCTCTCTATACGTAGGATGAAATCAAACTGGCTGACTACGGCTAGGAGCGTATCATATGTACGAATGTAAACATTTGTCGGTTTATGAGTCCACCCATCCCGGTTTTTTTTTTTTTTTTTTTTTTTTTTTTTTTTTTTTGTTTTGAAACAAATTTAGGCCAATAAAAAAAACACCGGCGAGGGGAAAAAAAATTGA
>JBBPPC010000247.1:0-26395 GCA_038091775.1 Leccinum olivaceopallidum | reverse complement strand
AATTCATATTCATACTGGAGGCATATAATCTATACTGATGTGTATCCATTATCATGATAGCTGATGACCAGTGAGTGATCATTTCTTGATAATTCTATATCATTCAGATGAAGAAAGATAATCAACCATCATATAATGATCAACACTTTGAGAGTAAACACCACTCTGATGCATTCAATCTCAACATCTGACAATGCATTGTTTAAATATGAAATACAGATATCAATGACCAAGTTTGATCAAATGTTAGATGTCTGGCTGGATTCTCACCAAGCATACCAACTCTCTCAATCAAGATATTTCATTATCAATAGTCCACATCTGATTCACCCTGGTAGTTTAGCTAATTGCATGTAATTATGCCATAGAATTATAACCAGAGCCGATATGACCAGACAGTTCTGATAAGGACCCATCATTATGCCATGGAAATAATAAGTGTTTATAATCACTCAGAATCCATATTCAGGATGAAGCCATATGATCTATAATGATAGTGTATGTATCATTAAGATGGCTGGTGACCAGTTGATAATCATTTGTTGATAATTCTATATCATTCAGATAATAAAAGATAATGAATTATTATGTAATCACCAACCATGACCATCCTGATGGTTCATGAGCATTGAATATCAACATATGATCATCCATGATCCACATGTGAAATACAGACATCCAGGACCAAGTTTGATCAAATTTTAGAAGTCTGCTGAGATTATCACTAAGCATATCAACCCTCTCAGTGAAAATATCTCATTATCAATAATGAAAAGCAGATACAACCAGATAGTCCTGATAAATACCCATCATTATGCCATGGAAATTACAAACATTTATAACCATTGAAAATCCATATTCATACTGAAGGCACATAATCTACACTGATATGCATCCATGATCAAGATGACTGATGACCAATGTGTGATCATTTGTTGACAATGCTATATTATTCAGAGAAAGGAAAATATTTGATTATCATATAATGATCAGCCAACACCACCCTGATGGTTCATAAACACTAAATATCAAAAGATGACCATACATTAGCTACATCTGCCATACAGACAACCACCCACAGACATGACTAAGTTTGATCAAACATTAGTATATGTCTTCCTTATCACCAAGCATCCCAATACTATTCCACTTCCTGCAGATGTCATGATGACATCAAAGATAAGCAAAGATCACCTGCAAAATATTAAATAGCCCAATCCCAGCTATCCACCTGCCAGTGGTAGCCCAACCATTTTACCTAGACCTTGCCATTTTCCATATAGTATAGTATATTCTATAACAAGCACAAAATACAACCTCAAGTCCACTACTATATATAATACGAGTCATTACTACACAATATTTGTGCATTGGGAAAAGTCCGGGCTCCAGGTACTAGCAGTACTGATAGTATGCACTGGGTATGCCGTGGTGCAGGTCACGATTTTGTGACCCGCAAGCATACACGCAGGCGCTGTTGTCATGCCATTGTCATGTCGGCATCGCGTCTGTCACGCCCATCCGAGTCCGAGTCGTTGACTCGGAGGTCACGCCACCGTGTCACGTGGTCGTGTCGCAATGATCACAAGACACAATGATCCGGTGGGACTGACCTCATCATAGAATAATTGTGGTGATTTCGACTTGTGTCAAGGATCGGCCCTGACCCCTTCTTCCATTGAAGCGACAAACAATGTGATGCTAATTTTGTGATCTAAGGCATGGAGATGCGTTCGCCTTCATTAGACAGGAAACCTACTTGCAAGCGTCACAACTATTCGTCACTTCTTGAACTCGTGGTTGTTTTCCGAAAGTGCCGAACGAGCGTCAGCCTGAGTACAGTTGAGAAACACATTCAAGAGCACCCGAACATCACAGCTCACCTCGCTTTCAAACTCATCGAATACGAAGCTCTTTTAGCCGTTTTTTGCCAGACGAATCTCCTTGATAGGTCCCATCGCTCGGGTCACTCAAACACACCCACAGAAGCACGCAGGATCAGCAGCCCACAGTCCCTGATTGGCGAGTGTGAAACAGAGATGAGGAAATGCAAAGTTGGTGACAAAGTGATGGACAAGCGCACCGTATTCCTTTTGCATCGGAAACGGGAGCTGCAAGTGATTTGCAAACCTTTTTCTTGCATCAGTACACGAAACGCGAGTCGCGTCAAACGACGACCGACCTGTGAAACAATCTGCCCAATGCAACATATGCTCTGTCGATACCTAAGGTTATCCTCCGTGCCACTCTTTCGAAACGATACCAAGAACGCACCTAAACGCCCGTACCGTGACACTCGAGCACAACAACACCTTGGACCCCCCTCCCTCTACCTCGCGTATAGGGTCCGGGTCCCCGCTGCTCAACAACGCGATCACGCCCTCAACAATCCCGTCCACCACTCTGGGGGAATCGTGCGCGATCAGATTCTTGGATGTCGTGCCGAGCTGAACCGTGGTGATACGTGGGTGGGCAGTGCGGGGGAGCGGAAAGAGGACGCACAACGCCATCGTCACGATGGCACTTCTGCAGAATGTGAGCGTGGACCCCGCGGCAGAACAGCTTGGGACAGACATACTGGATGGTGTGTATATGACGACCAGGTCTGCTCCTGAGCTCATCCCTCGTCATAGCGGACGACTCCTCCTGCAGCCGCGAGTCCCATGCCTTGGCGTGACGGCTACCTCAAGGCTGTTTGGGTGGCCGCTGTCTGTCACGGGTCACAGTACAGCGTTACGCCGGCCACTTGGATGCGGCGCGTTTCCGGACCCTCCCGATCGAGAACGATCGACAGCGACCGAGTCGATTCACTGGCACCTTCAGTGCCTGGCAATTTCAAGAACAAAGCACGTGTACCTCCAAGTGAATTTGCTTGGGGCATGCATCTAAAATACCGACCACTGTTCGCAAGACATCAAGACCAAGCCAAACAGCGCCGTTGAACAAGGCCCACCATACGTGGGCTGGACTGTTGCAGATATCCTGTGCCACTTTTGGCCAGGACTTGTTCGAATACGTGTCTTCGTAGACAATATTCTACCTACCTTCATTTTCCCAGCGACCTTGACAAAAATTACTAGTCACCGCACCCGTGACGTGTGTGGATGGATGGGATGAAAGCTCGACCTCGGAGTACAACACGGATGGAAGAACACGTTGTTCGATGGAGATGGTACAGATGGGCCCGCGGCAAGGGAACATATATTTATGACCAAGAATATATTTCTGGGAGCACCGTCACTTCAGGTCGCAAGCCTGGCTGGCCACGGAGCGTCTCTTCGTCGAGAGAAGTAGATCCTTATCACTGCATGGAGTACTAGCTACTCGTTACTTAAATAGATTTCTAGCTTCCCTTGACCTTGACCGTCTGCACCGGCCCGACAAAGAAAGCTATGGCGACCCCACTGAGTGACCCAATTAAGTACTATTAGTACAGCAACGATAACCACGACTGTGCTGATCGCCAGAATGGCGTAATTCATGTTGAACTCGTTGACGTCGGAAAAATGAAATGAGATGAAACTGAACTGTTGACGAGTTATTAGGAGGAGGCCAATTGCCAAAGGACCACGGCGGATGGGACTGACTAAAAGAGTTGACGGCCCACGACCATTTTCCCAGATTGGAAAGGCGTTGCCAAGTACTGGTGGTTGTCTGCATCCTTGTCGACTCTCACGTCCTTTGTCCTTTAGTTATCCCCGGGTTACCGCTGTCGAGCACTACTACATGATACCGGACTTTGCTAGTCCTCGGATGCCCCAATGCTCCGTCACCTGGCTTCTGCTTCCACCAAGTTCTGGAAGTCAGGATCGATAGACAGTCGGTATCAGTTCCAGCACCAATCAATAGTATATCGCCGCAGAGAACAGCACCTCGTTGCACTGCGAAAACAAAAATCAATATAAATGTCAAGCGAGTCATAACGCATACGCACGGCGATGACGGAGCCTATATATACTTAAGCACACGAGAGGACAGCTTGATAGCGATTGAGAGCCGTGGACTTTTCTTTCGTGGGGAATGTTGCCTCGTGCAAGAGCGTAGAACAGTCTTGAACTAGCGATAAACGCGGTAATATTTGCCGTTACTTGCGCAACCGTGATGATCACAAGACACAATGATCCGGTGGGACTGACCTCATCATAGAATAATTGTGGCGATTTCGACTTGTGTCAAGGATCGGCCCTGACCCCTTCTTGCATTGAAGCGACAAACAATGTGATGCTAATTTTGTGATCTAAGGCATGGAGATGCATATCACAACTGCGGGAGACTCGCCTCGAGTTGCCTGCGGTGCCGGTAAATATCATGGCGACACAGTATATCCATCCTGTATATACTAGATCACAGTGAATTAAGATATCAGCATAAGACCCGTCCAGACGTACAGCCGAGGACTGGTGAATCTGGCTTCATCTTGCAGACACAAAGGTAAAGACCACCCAGAGCTGCACTGACCGTAAACGCCCATGAGTTGGCAAGCACCGAAATCCTCGAAATGAAAGCTCTCACCACGAACTGCAAATTTCCACTGGACTGAGGGTGATGAAGAAACTGCAGATCTGAGAATTTGAGCGAATACGCGCGCGTTCAGCAACGGAGGAACGAACTTCAGACATAATATCTCCTAGTACTCACGTTCCATCCCCAGAACAGTCCAAGCGGGCTTCCAGAGAACAATCTAGTCTGAGAAGCACTACTCATCCCAGTAAGAATACCGATAGTGCAAAACGATATGCCCAACGATACCCCAAACGGCGACATTTCATGCCGGAACTCGGGCTTGTCACCGAGGTCGTTGGTCCGAGGCGTCAACATGATCCCTAGTAATGGTAGTAACGACTTCTTCGATCTTCTCGGGACTTGCAGTCTTGCAGTGTCGACATAAGGGAACGTGAAGGAATAAAACGTCAAGCGGGGTGTAACGAAATGTTGTCCAGCGTCATGAGACCTAGGCAATGCTAGAGATCGGATGGACCCTTGGAAGGTGACGTTGCAAATCAGACCGGATTGATGCCTCGCGATGCGACCGCAAGACCTGGTCGATATCGCAATCACTGGGAGCTCGCTTCGGGGCCCAACCCGGCTGCCCGTCTTCTCGGCCGCGCCGTGATTGTCGACGTCGGTAACGAGCCCTTCTAGTTCCAGTCCATGTCCCCACCCGCACACCGATCAAGACTGGCGTTGAGGGCATGGAGGTTCCACGACGCACGTGGTAAATCTGACCGACCGGCAGATCGTTTCTTGAAACATAAACACCGGCTTGTGTTCCACGACCACCTGTACACCCGCTGGAACGTCTGGGACGGGGAAGACGCTCACGTAATGTTCTCAACTTCTCATAATACCAGGAGGGAGATGGCCATCAAACGCCACAAAGTTCTCCAAACCACCAACCTAGAGAACACGCAAAAAGTAACACATAATGGCGTTCAGACGACAGGTCGCAATGGTGGTCGCGTGACACTCACCAGAGCGGGGAGACCCGGAAGAAGCGCCGTTCTGGTCGTATGCGTACGCCAGTCAAGGAGCTCCAACAACCCCCGACCTCCTTCGTCGTGTCCAACAGTAATAAATGTTGTTTCCACACGCCCACCACGACGCCCAGAACACGTGCATAATCGCATAGCATCATGAAGGGCGCCTTTAAACTCGTCGAGAGTATTTTGGCAAACCGATGGAATCTATAAAGACGCACGGCCAAACAGGACTCGTCAGTCCACTCACGATCGAACACATGTGGAAAGTAAAGTGATTCACTCGCTTTTTTCCGTTCTCGTCACTGAGAAAAGGATACTCAATAAGTAGCGGTAGAGAATGCGAAAAAAAGTCCTACGAGAAAAGTTGTTGAGAAGAAAAGATAGACGAGTAGGACGTAACCACCTATACAAAGCGTTAAGAGGAAACGAAAGTAAATGAACGACAAACAGCAACGGCGAACCACATTCGAAATCTTGATCCCATCTCCAGATCTCCTCTCATCATGGACTGACGTTGATGACACCCACGCTCGTAATGCTCACCTCACCAAACGACACGACCCTCCTCGGTTCTTCCGAGAGCAACTTCAATGCCGCCAGTAAAATCCGATCCAGCATGTTCAAACACCATCTCGGTTCCCGTCCTTCCCAGGATGGACGCATGATCTTTCTTCCTTGTA
The DNA here is from genome assembly GCA_038091775.1 of Leccinum olivaceopallidum. Lineage (NCBI taxonomy): Eukaryota > Fungi > Basidiomycota > Agaricomycetes > Boletales > Boletaceae > Leccinum > Leccinum olivaceopallidum. The sequence continues at coordinate 20,235 of JBBPPC010000247.1, read as the reverse complement.
GGGATGGGTGAACGTACGTGTCCGTATCCAGAATATTCCTCGCGTGGCGCCAGAGTCGCTGAAACGAATGATGGACCCTCGGGGGGGGAGGCAAAGCATAGGTTTGCAACAAGTCCTCGAAGCGTTCCGACGGATCTTGTTCGCGCTAGAATTAATTCTTGGGAGCGGGTAACGAGACTGATCTGGGCCTTGGAAAGAATGAAGAGTTGGGGATGAATGACGGAAACGGAGATGACGGCGAGGAAATGGATAACGACAAGAGGTGCAGCAACAACGCAAACGCGTTCAACCTCTCATTGTTGTCGTTCGCTGCAGCGGAAATATCTCCACCGACAGCAATTCGATAAGGCGGTGGAAGGGTACTGGGCCGGAACAAAGGAAGGATGAGAGAAGTTGACGTCGGAGGTGGAGGTGGAGGGGGATCGCGAACGTGCTCGTAGTACGCGAACGCGGCCAGGACGGACAAAGGTAGAAGGATCGTCCGTCGAGATGGTGAGGCTCGCCGTGATAATCACGTCACGTACGCCGGGGAACTACCGTTCGCGGGAATCCAACAGCACTGGCCAAGACCTGAACAGGCTCGAACAATCCTCGTTATCGTCCTCAACAGCTTCGTAGTAACATCACCCGTGGAGATCTCTTGACTGCGATGGTCTACACGGTACGCACCGGGCGGAGAACACCACACTTGCCAGTTCCAGTTTGATCCACCGTCCGCGCTTCAGGCATATATGGCAAGGCGAGAGCTTGCTTCGCAGGGGTGCTCCAAGAGACAAACTGTGGGGTGTCGAGATGCTGATACAAAAGCGTGTTCTGCGCGGCCAAGTCCTTGCATCTGCGACGCAAACACAAGGTAAACCAACCAAGCACGCACACCCGCGAACGACGACACCCTCACCGTGCATTCAGGTCAATAATCTCCTTGTCCAACGCTTCCTTCTGTTGCTTCCAGCTTCCCTCCGAAGCGTCGAGTTTAGCCTGGGCGTTCGCAGCATTTGCCAGATTCTGGCGCGACGCGGCCTGTGCATTCCCGAGTTGTTGCTTGAGATTCTCGATCGCCTTGAACGAATCCGCGTGCGTGACAACCTCTCTCGAATACCTGTCTTCTGCGGCCTATACACACGGAGGGAGACGGGGATCAACAGAGGAACGACGTCCCGAGGAATGACATACCACTGCACGTTCCTCCAACGCCCGAATCTCGCGTTCGTGAGCGGCGCGATCGCTTTCAGAGTGCCTTTCCGAAGTACTCATGTCCACGATCGTGTTCTCGAGCGTCTTCTTGTCGTTCAACCACGCGGACCGCTCGGTCTCCAACGTCTTTTGGAGGTCAACGAACTTGTTCGTCCATTGCACGAGGTCTTGTTGAACGGAGCGGAGTTTCTCTTCGAGGGATTTGTATTCGAGCTAAAGGAACATTGAGCGTTGGAGGAGTTCAAGAGGATGGATGACAGGCGTACCTCGTGTCTGGAAAGCCGTGCTTCAGCATCCGCCTTGTATTCGTCGTGGGTGGTGTTGAGCGCAGAGAGGGCAGCCTCGTTAGCCTGACTGATCTCCTGGAACTGTTGCATGTGACTGCGAGCGGCAGCGAGGTCGACCTGGGAGACCTTGAGCTGTGCGCTGCACGAAAAAATAGATAAATAAAGGTAAGCAGAGAAGCGTCAACGGACGTGAAGAATCACACCGAAGCTCAGCGACTTCCTGCTCGAGCTGTTGCTCGCGGGGTAGGTCTGGATCGAGCACAGGAGCGGCAGCGCTACCCGTACCGGTCTTCCTACGTTCGTAGACGGAGAGCTTCTCCGCGTTGCCTTGGAGCTGGCGCGCAAGTTCTTCCACCCGTTCCTGGAGGTGCGTCTTGCTGGTCTCGGCCCTGATGAGGGACTCGCGTGTTTGGGAGAGTTGTTCAGTCTATGCGCGTCTCGGATGAGTACACCTCTAGTAGACCTTTGAACCGCGCGACGACGTACCGTCTTGTCCAAGCGCGACTGGAAGTCTTTCGTGTCGATATCCCGTTGCAACGTAACATGCCTGATAGTCTCGCGTTCTTGGCTTAGCTGTACCTTGAGATCTTGTCTATGTACAGTGTAAGCAATGCGGAAATCATGTACGTAAAAAAAACCTCACGTCTGGTTCTCCATCATCTGGACCTGAGTTTCAAGGCGTCTACGATCGTTCTCGCCCGAACGCTCGAGATCATTGTGCATCCTCTGTACGTTGGCCATGAGATCCGAGAGCTGTGAACGTTCCACAGACAGGTTCTTGTTCTCTTCGATCAGTCTTCCTTGAACGCTCTGCACGAACATCGCCGTCAGTCTCAACATCAAACCCGTCGTCGAGACCGCACCTCCCAAATATTCTTTTCTGCACGAAGGTTCGCAGCCTCGTTGCGAAGCTGCTCGAAATCGCTCTTCGTGACAGCCAACTCGCCCACCACGCGCTCACGATCAATGTCCAGACGCGTCTACCTTCAGGATTTCTGTCAAGGGAGAGACAAGACCAGAATGTCTCATTGGTGACCTGGGCGACTTGAGAAACGAGAAACGAGAAACGAGAAACGAGAAACGTCATCCCACACCTTCGGGGCGAAGCGAGACGCAGAGTATGGAGCAGAGATCTTGATACCTGAGTTCCAGGCGCGACACTTTGCCCTGATTTCGAAGGAGCTCCCGGTTTCAACGCCCATCCAACCATTTCTTGCTCCAATCAAAATCATTCTGACCAGTCGCCACCCTTCCTCGCGAGCGCGGCCCCGGACGATATCGATCACAGCATGTATTCGCTCCAGGTAATAAAAATACGAAGCCAAAAGGACTTCGTCTGTTGCATCTCTGCAGTCAAAGTTGTGCGTGTTCGAGGGAGCGTCGTGTGGGGCGGATGGATGTTAGAGAACCTGAAGAGTGCATGCTTGACGGTAGCTTAAAGATTGGGCCGATGCATTTCGACAGCAAGGGTGGGATGAACTGACTTGGGGAAATCACAGATGATTCGGGAGAAGTCCAGGATGCGCCCTTACGCGAACTTTGCACAGAAGGGACCAGGAGAATATCCTCTCCGCCCACAGGAGTCCGAGGCGACGTCTGACTGTCAACTGGCTCCGTATCGAAGGTCATGTCCACCCCTCTGTCGCTGTCATCACGACTGCGGCGAAAAGCCGAGTCCCCTAGATGCTTGACATCGAGACCTAACGAACCGTTGCCAAAAAATCAGAATTCCCTGGCGTCCCACGCGACTGAGCCCGGATATGAGGTATTCATTATTGTTTGGATTGTCGCTGACCGTGAGATGTTCTACAAAAAGGGTATCGTCAAAGCCGGTAAACCCGACCGCAAAAACGCTGCCCTCGTCTGACCCAGGATGGACACATCGAACGCCCATTCATCTGCTGAAAACATGGCTCAGCGCAAAGTCTGTAGATACATGACTAGTTTCCTTACCTTGCTCTCTGAGGGATAGACAATGCGATTGGAGTATCATCTCCGGAATGGCGATAACGCACGACGCCGCCAGTGTTCAGACTCGTGGTCATCACTGCGGTCCCCAAAGTCAAAGGCGTTCGTACCTTCACTTTGGGTCTTCTTGTGCCTGCTTCCGCCCGCCCTCGTAATTCCGCCGCCAAAGCTATGAAAGCGGGTGGTCTCGATCGATTTTATTTACGCACGGGATTTATTCGTCATGACATCCAAAGCCCATTCGGTGAAGCCAGCAGTTGGTAGATGTTCAGGAGCTGGCGATGTGGATCAGCACAGTTGATTGTAAAAAAAAATCGGTGTCCATACCGCGATGTATAATGCGACATCATAGAGGTATGTCAAACCCTCCAACACGGCCAATCAACGTGCTCAACGACTTCAATATCAACGGCCCTGATTTCCTCGTAGACGCCATCGAGAGACGCCTCGTTCGCGCGTTCCATGCATACGCAGATATTTGGGTCGGGCCAAAACGCGTCATAAAAGGAGATGATATACGGGGAGTTGCAGTCGTGCATGACGTGCAACTCGCGTAAGATTTGTTTGCGCAACGGATGGTTTGGCATCAATGAGGACAATCTATGACGAGATGTCAGCAAAAAGTCACGGCAAGAAGTGTCGGAAGCTCACCATGATGGTCTTGGTAGGAACGTGCTTGACCTCCCACCGTTGCCCTGGCCGAGTTCTTGGAAGTCCTTGAGATCCTCGTTCCGGAGGTCATAACGCGTCTCCGCGTTCATGTCCAGGTTTGCGAGCGTGTTCGAAAGGGTCGTATGATACGCGTTCCGAGGCGCGGATGCACCCGATACAGGTGCAGAGGGAGGAGCGACGCCGGTTGCAAAGAGATTGCCACCAGCATTGTTGGTCACAGGCGACTGACCGAGCTTTGGGGCATTCAAGGTCATAGGTGGGCTCTATCGTCGCCGGTCTTGGAACCGGGGTGACTGGGCGACATCAAGCTGGAGAGCCTTGAAGTCGTACTTTTTGTGGATTGGAGTTGTCATTGTGACGCGAGCTGGTAAGTGGCAGTAAGAGCGCAAACAAAGAAAGCCCAAAAGACGAGAGCAAAGATGCGGACGTCGGACTCGGACTCCCGGAGAGGAAACTCACGAAGGATTGACACACTGCCACAACGCCGTTTATTCAAATTAGGTAATCAACAACACCCATTTTCAACTTGAAGCAACTCGGGCGTTATGCTGCGAAAAATATCTGGCACAAGGCATACTAAGTGTGAAAATTATGATGGTATTTTTATCGTACGTGCTGCGCCATCAAAAAGTAGTACCTATCGGCTCGACAGGTTCTGTATCGTACCTCGTTCTCTCGTTCGAGTCCGCGAACACCGTGTTTGACCGGGACCCCCGATATCGCACTCAGGCTACAGACACGAAAAATGGTGTTTCAAGTCCATCCAGAGGTTCGTTTCAACCAACTGATTGTTCAGGATCGGATTTTACCTTTGCGCTTCTTTTACTACTACCTAAATACGCCCGCGAGACTCGATGCAGCACATTATGCACGCGTGCCCAGTTTCATCATGCCGGTAGTCTTCGCCGTATGAATAGCAAAGCGGATGCAGCTATGGAAAGCCCATAGCAAAGATACTAGATGGATATCCGAGTCCATCAGTACGCCCCCACGAATTTGCACTACAACCGGAGCACGCTCCTCTGACCGGGCCATAACTGCAAGATGTAGAGCAGTGTATTCGTTTCGATCACGAACGTCCAGGTCAATATTGTGTGCGAGCAAAACCTTGGTTATAGCAGCGAACCTCAAGTATGACGACCAGATGGAGCAAAGTCTGCCCATTCTCACTTGAGGTAGTGCGAGACATAGCAACCGCAGGAGGAATACCAGAATGCTTCTCGACGGAGATATCAACGAGCGGTAGGTACTTGATGACAGCAGCCTGCCACACGGTATATTGTCGTGAAGAACTTGCTGTTCGCGACCGCTTAGCGGACGTGGCGGAAAGGGTGTGAAGAACCACCCTCGACGATGCAGTAGATTTCCTGGGAGAGATATAAGGACATCGCAGCGGGGGCTGTCTGATATGACAGCGGTGAGTATGCTTCCGTGGAATGCATGGGGGATGGCATACATGTTGAGGAGCTGGGAGAGGGCCATGGCGGCCTCAAGGAGCCTTCTGGTGTCTGAATACATGGGTGGGAGAGGAGGACGCGGCTCCGATCGAGACGCAAACGATATCGTGTACACCATCTGCCGATACTGGAATCGACTCGACATCAATCGTGTCCCGGAACACGACATGAACCAGTTCGTCACTTCCCATCGAACGGCTGCACTCTCGTGGACAGCCCTCAAGAGAAAGTACGACATGTGACCATGGCCTAGGCCTGCCGGCATACGGCCTAAGAGCTTGGGGGGTTGCGAGCCCCCTTAGATTGTGAATGAATTGAGGACATCGATTTGATACCCGTTCGAGAACAAGGACCGATGAGGTAGTAGAGCTTTCGTTGAGCAAATAGTAGTGATGCTGTACTTGTACCAGACATCGATTTGGCAATCGACGTGCGCAGCGAGTCACTTGTTGTGTGTTTGTACCACTCGGCAGTTTTGAAACAAGTCCACTCGAGCGCGTCCTGTGAGAGTTTTGATCGCCTCCGCCAATGGACGCTGGACGTCCTCTATAACAGTTTCTGCAGGTCCCAAGGATAAGAATGGCTGGATCTTGGAAAGACGGCGAAGCCGCTGGCTTGCATCATATTATACTAGAGCTAGATCTGGATGCTGAGTCCTCGGTTACAGTAGTCCCAACGATGCGCAAAGCGAAATTCTTTACGTCCTCGATTTTCCCTGTCATTTTGAGACCAACCACCTGGAGAACAAGCTCCGTTCTGGAATAAAAGATGTGAAACATTCCCAATCAAAGCTCCATGGTTCGCTTACAAAACGCGGTCACAGTATGTCATCTGTATGCGTGAAAAGAGAGGGACTCGGAAGCGTAGAGTTCTTGGTCTCGTCGAGACCATTGAACCAGACCGCAACGACACCAGGAGTAGACTGGGGGGTAACACGCAATGCAGAATATTATCGCTCTATCTCTGGGTCGAACTGGCAATAGTATCGTCAAATACGCAGTTAAGCCGGATTGTGGGTGGAAGTTTTCACCGAGAACAATAATATCTATGCCGGTTGGAACGGACGAAGGGAGAAGACGATGAATCTTGTGCAAAGCAAGCGATATGATGGGCGGCGGAAAACTTGGGTCAAAGGCACGAGATGGGACGAAACGAGCGTAGCAAGCATCTGAGAAAGGTGTGCTGTTGCAGGGCTACTAGAAGGGAATATATCAGACGGTGAAGGAAACTGTGGTACTGCAACAGTAGAGACATTCAGAGGACTGAAGACTGCAGCGCCGGGAACATTGTCAAGGAGTGAGGGAGCGGAAGGTGTGCTGGGAAGGTGTCGAAGAACTGTTCCACAGATGTTCTGCGACCACGCTTGCTTACTGGACTCTACATTAGTTTCACAGCGACAGCGCCGAACTAGGAAACGTACGGATCTTCTATCGCAGCGATACCCCCAACGAATTCATCTACGACGGAAAGAGCGACTCTTGCACGACCTGGAAAACCAACACCATCAAAGGCAAAGTCCGTGAGAGAAATGCAAAGGGATACCGACGGGTATACTCTCCATGGGCCTTCAGCGTCGAACAACCGAACAACCTGCATGATCTCGTCGAAAAAGACATTCGGTTCTGACGTCTCCGTCGATTGATTGGACTATCCCGCACCGCTCGCCGTGCACGTTCGCGAAAATCTTTGTCTTCGTACTTCTCTTCCGTATATGTAGGCAACTACTTGAGCAGCGAATCCGATGGTTTCAAGTTTGTGTATCGTACTACGGGCCTAGACAAGAGGTCAACACCACATCGATGCCACCAAGAACCGTACCAGCGCGACATACCATAACCACTTCATTCAATCCTCATCGACTGAACTCGTCTACCATTCGTTCTTCCAACCTGTGCGGACAATTCGTCAAAACGTTGATGAGTACCACGAACGCTGTCCTAGCTTCCAAGCGGGAACAGCTTGCTCTCGTCCTCGCCGTCCTCTTCTTCCGGAATACGTGGTGTGGTGAGCGTCATGTTCGTGGGCGAAGGCGGAACGTGAACAGTTCAAAGCTCGAAAGGACTGATGTGCTCGACCCAGCTGGTAGGAATTCTGAAGCGCATTCACCACCGAATACAGACCCTGAAGTAGGAGGAAATGGGAAATGAAGTAGACGACTCACGAGCGCTGTCTGTGACCGGTCACAGTACAGCGTTACGCTGGCCACATGGATGTGGCGTGTTTCCGGACCCTCCCGATCGAGAACGATCGACAGCGACCGAGTCGATTCACTGGCACCTTCAGTGCCTGGCAATTTCAAGAACAAAGCACGGCCCACCACACCAGGGCGTATGAAAAATAGCTCGATAGTCATCTTTGTATTCTGTCTAAGAGCGGAAATGTCCAACTTTGTGATTTGGCTCCCTCAAATAGCATACTCTGCTCTTTACGGAAGAAGGATGGGGAGGGTGGGGTCATGCCCAGAGAAAGACCCATGAAGTGGAACAAAAGACAGTCTCAGAGATGAGCCTTTGTAACGGACTTCTCTCACCCGGACTCGCGAGATCAGTGCCTCTTTGTTCGTGTAAACGATGTTACTCCAAGGAGCGTTGAGGAGGAAATGCTTGGTGGTGGTGGTACAAGAGATGGTGGCACGAAGGAAGGGAGTGTGGAGTGCAAGTAACGAACAGTGGATGGATGGGATGAAAGCTCGACCTCGGAGTACAACACGAATAGAAGAACACATTGTTCGATGGAGAGATGGTACAGATGGGCCCGCTCGGCGGCAAGGGAACAAATATTTATGACCAAAAAAGATATTTCCGATAGTAGTACTGGGCATCGTTCGAGTGTTGCTTGTCGAGGGGCACAGAATACCCTGTACGGTAACCTGTTGTCGCTCTTGTATTTACAAACCATTTTTGTTTCGGGAACACGTCACGGAATACGGAGTGCTTTTTCTTGACGGTTGCCATTTTAGATCCGATCATCAAATGCATGCATGTATCCTTGTTAGTTAGGGCTTTTGGATCGGCGTCCGTGAGTGATGTTCGTTTCTTCGGCATTCCTTTTGACGTAGCGGACTTACAGTGCATCAATTTTCACTGCTGTTTGCGGGGACGGAAGCATTTCCTCCTCAACGCTCTTCCCGTCACATTCTCCACCTGCGTCTCGTACCTCACGCCCCCGTATTCCATCTTGCCGATCGTGCCCGCTACTAGGGTGTCCCTGTAGAGCTGATCGGCACCGAAACAGGAAAAAAAAATGCGAACCCGGAGCGTACCTGCCAATGTTGTACCCGTCTGGCACGACGTCGTGGTCATCCGACACAGGTTACAATTCCAGAACAATCGTTGAGGGTACTTGCAAAGAGGTACGTTCGTTCAACTCACTTCTTCCTTGGACACGCTGATCGACACGGTCCACCCAGTCAGTAACCCCCAAAGAACCCACCAAAGACGTGTTCACTCACGCGAAAAACAACGTCCCACTATCCCCCAGCGTGCCGTTTTGCGGATACATGCTGTCCGCAGCGGAAAACCCAAGTCGTCCATGACGGTAATTTCACAAACGAACAATCAGTGTAGGTTGATGGAAAGATAGAAAAAACTAACCGGAAATGATTCCCCCCGACTCTGTACTTTACGTCCGCACGCAACTGGGATGAGTCTAGCAGACATGATTCCAACGAACGACGCAACGCCGAGATCCATCTGAATCGAGGCAGTATATCGAGGCAGCTCCCAACGACGCAAACAGGTGAGGCAGTACGTACCAGCGACACGCCGTATGTCTCGCACTTGGTAAGGTGATGCGGAAATGCGCGAAAGTCGACGACAAGGATCGAAAAAGCAGTCATGTCGCCGCGGTAAGCGGTGACTCGGAGTGCCGGGAGGTGTCTTAGCGCTGGTTGCGTAGCCCCGCCAGTGGAGGCACTGTCTCGGGTCGTCGGGCTTTCCCGGGGCCGTGTCTCGCCAGTTTTCCAAAGCAAAGGTGTTCCACTTTCAATTTGAGGGAGGAGGAACAAGACGCATGTTGAAGTTAGAAGGGATGCCAGGAGTGTCCCAGGCACGTCGGCATAGACTGTCAGCACAAGCGACAGAGGTAGGACTACTACCATGCCATTCCGAAAACGGATGGCATGGATCGGAATGGTCAGTCTCTCAGAGCAGCATGTAGAGTTGTTGGCACCTTGGGACCCAAGTTGAGTGGCAAAGAGTGCTGCGTGTCTTGACAGACTGATCAACCCGACTGCAAGCACGGTGTTATTGTGGAAGAGAGAAGAGCCTGTCATCCCGGAGATATATGCCTCCTTCGAGGCCTTATTGCTATTGTCCATCTGATCTGAATTCATTCAATGGTGACCCTCATAAGCAACTTGAAAATTCGGATGGCCCTTTATGCAGGATGTCATGCTCGGGCGACGAGTCATTCCACTGCACGTTCAGTTTGGTGATGTCCCAGGACTCAGATGAGGCGGCAGGGGGTTCTGGAATGTTGTCAGTCGTGAACGTGAGCACCGTGCCATCACCGAGCGTCAATCTCTTCAGTTGTGGCTGGCATTGGCTCAGGCTGCCCGCCTGGACCGCACTCTGGAACGATGTGCTAGCGCTCCGGATCGAAGGCAGTGGCGCTGCGTGGTGAGGAACGGCCCTCGATGTTTGAACGGGCAGGGGTGATGGTGCCATGAACTGGGGAGGGAACGACGGAAACGAGCCAGATTATCGGGTGCGATTGCACGATGTCGAGCTGGGTGAGTGACAATCAACTGGACTGAGGTGCCACACTCGACGACGGAGAGGTGGTCCGTGGAGTGAGCGGTTCAGGCAGTGGTGGCGGATGGTATGGGTGAGATTGCCACGATAGACTGTGCCTGTGCGAGTAAGAAAATTTATGTCAGTGTAGCTCGACGGGACAGGACGAACGACGACGACACACTCACCCATGGAACGACAGCATCTCTTTCGGCCTGTGTACGGGTATCCTGGATCTCTCCACCCGGGGAGACGTCCCCGTATGGGCGCCGGCAGGGGTGTCCTCGTTGAGCAGAAACTCACGACGCTTTGCTGACCTCTTCGTGCGCGTCTTCTTCGTCTTTTCGACCGCTGGCACGCTCAAACCCATGTCTCCACTATGACTGTCTTTGTCGGTTGAGTCGCGCGCCTGGGAGAACACCGCCGCAAAGACATGTCAATGGACAGATCACTGCAAAACGAGAGAACGGGCACCCTACCCATCCCAAGCATCACGATTGCTGCTGGAGCACCTGCTTGTTGCCGCAGAGAGGGAGGTCGAACTTCCTGCAGAGGTCTTCGAGCTCTGCGCGTTTCAAGATTTGGCTGCGAGGGAAGGAGGAGCAATCAGTCCTTACGGCGAGCCCCTGGCCCAGCATCGTCCGAGCATCACGCACATGCAGAGGTACCGGACCCAGCGCCATCCAAGCACCAGGGAATGGGAGGCATACGCGTTCCGAGGCGCGGATGCACCCGATACAGGTGCAGAGGGAGGAGCGACGCCGGTTGCAAAGAGATTGCCACCAGCATTGTTGGTCACAGGCGACTGACCGAGCTTTGGGGCATTCAAGGTCATAGGTGGGCTCTATCGTCGCCGGTCTTGGAACCGGGGTGACTGGGCGACATCAAGCTGGAGAGCCTTGAAGTCGTACTTTTTGTGGATTGGAGTTGTCATTGTGACGCGAGCTGGTAAGTGGCAGTAACTTAGAGCGCAAACAAAGAAAGCCCAAAAGACGAAAGCAAAGATGCGGACATTGGACTCGGACTCCGAGGAAACTCACGAAGGATCACACATTAATATTGATGGTGTCTTTGACAATTCGAAGCAACCAGGCTACATTATGAACTCGCTCAAATGATGGCTAAATTACGGCCCAAGTTGCGGCTTGTCTGAGTGCGACAAAAACTGGTCAGACCTGATAAATTTGTCAAACAGGTGTTCACCAAACAATGCATAAAAGGTCCCGACGACGGGGACTCTCGTCATATCTTCCCGTTTCAGGAAAACCTCGAATTGCACGTTTGGCAGGATCACCGCCTCGCGAACGTGCGCACGGTGAATATTACGCAATGGATAGATAGTCTAAATCGAGTTGACCCCCAACCCATGATTAGTACCGGCTGCGTGAAAGTAACCCGTCTTCGAACTCTTGGCCGCTTATCTGATCGATATGTATCGGCGTGCAGCGGAAAGTACGCATCCTGGTGTCTGTCTACTTCCGGGAGATTCGTTGATGAGATGCTGAAGAGACATGGGACGCTTTTTTTTTAAGTACATCACCAACTTGAACGTGCGTTAGTGCTTGACCTCAACTCGATACCGGAAGTCTGATCTCTACTCAATTTTCCATCTGCCGTTATGTGGGGCATCTTAAAGCATACGTGGTGGCCTTCGTACGCGCGCCGGAGACTCCTCCATGGGTCCTTGGGTGGATCGATCTCAAATCAGCTTTAATCTCCCAACCGATCGTCTGCATTAACAGCATTACCGTGACCAGTCGTTCGTTCCGTCCCGTTCTTCTTCGCCACGGTCTTTAACTTACGTATGTTTCTCGACTGCAGTCAAACCTGGCCTTCTCCCTCTTCAGTCTTCTCTAATACTTATTTATTTATCGCCTGGGTGGTTCTCCCATCGGTACTCGCCGTTCGAGTCTGATCATTAACAATTTATCAAAAAAGAAGAGAAGCAAAAGGAGTTGTGTCGACTGGTACATAAGTTCCATGAAACTGTTGAGATTTCGAGGCGGTGGGGAAGAGGGGGCCCGTGGCGTGGGCTACGGTGGCGAAGCCTGGAGAGAAAAATACATAGTCGCTCAACGTCAACATGAACGGCTATGTATAATACCAACAGATCATCGTGCCTGAATGGTACTGCGGACGGCATCAAGTTTCCTCTTTCGCTTGGATACATACAGCATGTCATTCGAGCCATTGGTCCAGTGATCGGATGGCTTTAGTGACAATGGGGAGGACTTTTTCGAGACAAACGCAGCCAATCGGGATTAGGAACGAACACTGGATGTATTCCGAAAATCATGATCGTCGATCTTGCGGGTCGAGGAGGATACTCAGCACTCGACGGTCGTTCAACTGATCTGTTTGGTACAACCGAGGCATAAATGACTTGTATTCGGCGCAAGGACCTGAAACATTAATTGTGTGCCTGTTTGAGGATGTGCAGCGCCAGCTGGAAAATTGTTAGCGGGGCTTGGCCGGAGATGAATGGATCGATGATGACCTGGCAGGGTCATAAGCTGTAAACATTTGATATACTATGTACTGCGCAAGGATCTCGGTGAGTCAACGAGGGTGATAAGACTAGAGAAGTATACCAAAGTCATCCACAATACGTGCAAGGGATCTGCGGTTTGGTACAGTCGTTCATTGGTTTATGTCCGAACTAAACCCCGCGAATTTTTTAATCGTTTTCCCCTTGGAGGTATCTGTCATAGTCTCCAAATCATCGGGTATGTACTTTCCCTTCGTGAATGTAGAAGAACTAACCTATCGACCTCAGTTGATATCCCAAGATTTTGATAGTCAGGCTTGGTAGTCGACCCCATGGTCCGTGGATGAACGAGGGTACGAGCGATTTTTCGATGGCTCATACATACCAGTTAGCGATATTGCGCCGTTCTTCAATTTGTTGCAATGAGAAGCCTGAGGTGCATGTGCACTGGTTGTGGCATTAGGCCAACGTCGCGTCCGTGTTTTTTTTGCAAGGGCTGCTAAATCATGCGAAGTAAAAAGGGGATGGTAAGTATTGTCAACTCGTGGAATGAAGTGGACAATGCCATCTTACCGCTAATTCTACGGTAATGATCTCATTCATGTACGACTCGGTGAGAAATGCTGTGACTCACAGGGGCAGCCTTGATGTAATAGAAATCACCAAGGCACTGTGAGCTTCCAGTGATGCCGAGATACTACTGAAACTGGAGATACAGCGACTCATCGTTCGTTGCATGAGCACGGTCCTCCGGCCCGCTTTAGCTCGAACATGTGACTTCAGGTGAACATCGGGCATTGAATGGCATTTGGTTGCAGTGTGAATGCGTTCTCGGCGAGTCGTCCTGATATAGTGGGCCGTGAGTCGCGTGTTTGCTGGGTATGAGTTCGAATACGATTCTCAGAAGCAGGGCCTTCTAACCCCGTTCCTGATCTCACGCCGTGGGGAGGAGGCTTCTGCTATAATCGACAAGGACGTTGTCGCTGTCGATCGCCCACCGTGACCTTCCTTGTCTAGCCATCTACTCGCAAAGTAAATAAACGTGACGACGATATCGTCTAGGATCTCGAATCCTTCTGGGGGTATGAATAGGCAGTACGATTGTCTGCGCCAAAGCCAGAATCTAGACTCGGATTGGACATAGGTGGCTACGTAAGAGGTCGTGGCTCGGTTCGTACGGAGGGGGACGAGCTTGAACGGCGCGAGAGTGAAAACGGGCGGGAGAGAGAGAGACGCTGGTGGGGTGCTTACCTGCAGCCGTGCATCGTGGACCTGCCACTCATACTCGCCACCGTCTGCGTCCTATGACATGTAAATGTCAACGTGTTTCTCTTCTTCGGTATTATCCCCGCCGCTAGGCTTAATAGTTGGGCGGTCCTCGTTGAGGTTTCGCAAACGGCGTCGCGTGGTGTGGCCTGCTCAATTTTTTCGCCAAGAGTGGGGGAAGACATTGATACGGGAAGCCTGCTCAGTCCACGGGCCGACTTCGAGGCGTGTCCAGTGGCGAATGTGCTGATTCATAATGTCGCTAGAGTCAGCTAAAGACCACTCTCCACGAAAACGTATCAACATATCCTGTGTGGAAAGCGACTTGATGAAAGCGATCGCGTGAGCCCCTGGCTTCAGTTGTAACTTCATGCATGGACTGCAAAACGACCACTTGCAGCCCTCACACTTCCTCTTTTCCACGCATACTCCGCAAAATTTGGCCATACAACCAATGGTATGACACCCGTCCACAGGCTCCAACCCTTCCTCCGACTCGGGTTTGGTCATCGTGCCCGCCAACGGTCCTGGCGCGAACGAACACATCAAATGAGTGTGTCCAAAGGAGTGGAATCCGCTGCAAACAGCGAAAATGCAAGGTACTTGTACCATGAGCAACACGTGCAGCCTTCTATGATGCGGCAGTACGCCGACGTGCATGCGCAGATGGGCTCGAGGGATAAACACTGGATACAGGTCTCGACGTCGATTTTCTTGACGGGTTCTGTTCAGGGGGAAGCCAACTTGACCGCTGGGCGTTACCATGCGACGGAGAGACACGCATGGGCACGGATGTTGTGCTACCCCGAACGTCGTTGGAACTTGCTGATCGAGAGTCTCCACGTGTCCTCGCCGCCCAAGCCTCGTCACTGGATCGTCTTTGATGGGAGCCGGACGAGGGGGGGCTCGAGGCGCGACTGATGGTATTGACCCCATCAGAGCTGTAATTCCTAGGGAGCGAAGTCGAACTTTGAAGAGGGGACTGCTGTCCGGTCGATCCAGTATACGAACGTGAACGAACGCCAAACTGATTCATCATGAACGGGGCGGCCGGAGGAAGCAAAGGCATGTCCAACCCATAAAACGGAACGCCGTTGACCCTCGGAATACCAGGCATCGATGGGATAGGCATCGATGGGATGGGCGGCATTGCGGGAACCATCGGGGCATTCGTCCACGCATACGGGTTGAGCGAGGCTCGGGGATCATATGGCGGGTGAAGCAACGTCCCTTTTGTGGAGTCTGCAACTGCAGACATGCGTCTGCTGATGCGTTTTCCATCGCGTCCCCTGACGTCCTCTGATGACGCCGTGTGAGCCGAGTACACAGAGGGCGGTCGTGAGAAGCTGTATTGGCTTCCAGGCGTAGCTAGGACAGAGCTCGAAGGGGAACCCTCGTAGGGCGAGACGGGGGAGAAAACTAGCTCCGGCGTATGCTTGTGTGCGCCACGAGGCGATGCGAGCATAGAGTCTCGGGATCCAGAGCGAGCGCGGTCAGCAACCCGTGGAGACAATGATGCGGGCTCAATTTTCCGGCCAGCACGGGAGGCCTCGCGGCGTGCTCGCGTGGCTTGAAGTTCCTCTATGTAGGAGCGCTCGCGTTCCTCTACCTGCTGTCTCGCCAACTCTCTAGATCTTCTCAACTTTTCCATCTCTATCTTCTCGACCTCGTGACGAATACGATCTTCCTCGCGGAAGGCACGCAAGACGGTTGTCTGTTGGGGGGGTTTCGAGGGCTCATGCAAGGAGACGAGCGGCGGCGGCCGGGCGGGAATATGTTGCGGGTTGACGGGCCTTTGGGGAGGATTCCCTGGTGGCGGCGCGGTTGCTCTGCGATTCACCATGGGATGCTGTGCTGCTCGTTCGCGACGTGCCCGCTCTTCTCGGAGAAAGCGAGCCTTCTGTTCCTTGTTCTTCCGCATGCGAAGAACGTGACCCAACGGTATCTGATCGTCCTTGCCGTCATCATCTGCAAACCGGACTCCTCGTTTCGGAACGGGATCGTTCGTTACTGCAGATCCGGTCAAAGTCATCGGGACATCAACTTGGTGCGCGCGCGACGGCTCCTCGGCCCCGGCTGCCGGGCAAAGGTTGACCTCTGGTTGCGGAGACGTTTTGGCGGATGAATTTTTGAACCGCGTAAGGTCAGGCGGGGGAGAGAGCGGCGCCAGATCCGGTTCTTTCAGTCGCGTTGCAGGAGAATCGAGATCTGCAAGGCAAAGACTGAGTATCCGTGATCACAAGTGCAAGGAACGTGCTCACTCAAAGTCAAAGGCGGCAGCGAGAATTCCAAGCCAGGGTCGAATAGGATATCTACCTGCACTTCCTCGCCCCTCTCCAGCAGCGTACCGGCCAGAAGCTCAAGTGACTCGGAAAATTCTAACGCAGCAACTGCAAAGCGAGACCCCGGAATTCCAGTGCAATGGATTTCACCCGAGTCGGAGCAGGTCCAGAGGTGAAACCTGTCCTCGAAGCAGGTACGGGAAACCCAGTTCTCGAGACCGCTGCTGTGAAAGCTCATAGAATCAGCCGAAGGGAAGACGTCGGCCTGAGAATCGCGATGGGGATGGGTCCGCGGTTTCAGCATAATCGGTTTCAATGCGAGAGGAGAGATTGATGATTCCGCGGTGGGAGATAGACAGTCTAGCCGGGCTAGCAGCGACTTTTTGTGCAATTCGGATTCAAGCGTCTCACGACGGCGGAGGCGTCGGAAATTATGGCACGAGCGAGGGAAAGAGATGCCTTCCGGTGACTGGAGCAACGGGGGGAAGGTGGAGTCGTGTACGAGGCTGTTCATGATCATCGCATGCGCATTTGCGCGGGCAGTGGCCTTCTGTTGGGGGGAGTACGACGGGTTGTTAGCGTCGTCGGGGTCACCGTACAGGTCATTGGACTCTTCTGAAGCATCGTCCCCATTGTTGGAGAGGGGTTTCGGAGTGCGAAGGATGCTCTGGGATTTCCAAGGAGTGTGGTGTTCCTCGGGATGATCACCGACTGAGGCGTTCTTTCCCCCTAACCATGACTTCCAACTGCCCTTCTTGCTCGGTGTGCGTGGGAGGCCATCATCGTCGGGTGTGCGGATGGTGGTTGAGCCGCTGGAGGAGGATGAGGAGGAGTTAGTGAGGTCAGTTGCAACGAGGGGGGAGTGGTGACGGAAGGTGGTCTATGGAGGCGAGGTATTTTCTGGAGAGAGAGTGAAAGAGCCTCGACTTTTTCTGGGTGAGACGTGGCCGGGTATCGTCGTGAGGGGGAGAAGGTTCCTCGGACTTGTCGCCGCGCCTAGAGGCACTGAAGACGGACGCGAATCTGCGCATGAAGTGGTGGAGGAGGAGGTGAAAGGAGCGATGGTGATTGATGGTGTTAGAGCATTACAAATGAGACTGACATGGGCCTACTACCGAGTTACTTAACCGGGAGCCGTGACGGACGACGACAAAGACGACAACGAGGTAAACACTCGCGACTCAGCGCTCAGCACCGACTCCGTGGTGAAGCCATTTCATTCTACTAGACCACGTTCGGTTCCATATTTATCCACTAAGCCACCTCTCCCCCCCTTAATGTCCCTCTTGTTCGCCCCGTTCGCGTCGCTTGTCTTGCCACCACCGTACCAGTCGTCGCTCGTACCGCTCCACCACGCCGCACAAATAGTCGCTGCGGATTCCCGCCCACCGTGCACACCTGTCGACGACTATTTGTAGATCTTCAGGGATGTTTCCCAGCACGTCTTTAGCTTCGTAGATCGTGTACATTTCACCCGGCGCGAGGATACCGATCTCATCACTTTCCCTCAGCGCTGGGAGACCTCGTCCTCTCAGACGGCGATGCTTGCCTTGCACTGGATCGGCTGTCGTGTTCGTCAGGGGAAAGTAGTTACCAATAACACGGTGTTGATCTGCGATCTAAATGAGCCGACACGTTCGTCCCGGATCTGGCGAAAAGAACGGACCGCCGTTGGTATTGGGGTGCAGCAACACCCGTTGACAGAAGTCGATATACTCGTCGAGCGCTGACTCGTCCAGATCGACCACGGACCTGCGTCGTCACAGCACAAAAATAAACAATCGCGTCATGCCGTGACAAACAAGGATGACAACCGTGTGCAACGACTCTCCGCGTGATCCGCTTCGTTGACAGCTGCCAATAAATCAGTAACATTAGGAAATGCCCACGCGGCTTCGTCTGAGTCCCTGGGCTGCCTGTGACAAATTCAGTCGGCGATCCCATCCATCTACGTAAACCACCTGCCTTCGTTTCCCATCCAAGCCAGTATTACACGAGCTTCAGCACCATCGCACTGGCCGCAAGCGACACTTCAGGCGGTGCGTTCTCGTGCCTCTGGCACGGGGTATGTTGAACTGGATAAAACATCCTGTGTAGAGATACATACCCATTTTACACATTGATCAATGCTTTCCTCGTATGGACGACCCGGACAAGCGGCTGCCTGGACCAACGAAACGCACTGAGTTAAACACACCAAAGTCTCGTTCGGAGTCGTACACTGTGACCGAGAATGACTTACCCGGTGGAGTGGAACCTTCAGCGATCAGAGTCCTAGTTGGATGAAATTGAAACCGAGGAGTCAGTGGCTGACGGTACAGTCTGCTAACATGCCAACCAGAAGGTTTTCAATACGGTAGTCGACTTCGTCCTCTGTCTAGTGATGCCCTGCGCCTGTATTGCTTTCGGTATGGTATTCTTGGAATGCCCAATTTGCTGCTCCCGGCTCACCAGGTACCCATTGTTCGACAATATCGGTTCTATATTCATGTGGACGTCGGCTGCCTTCTAGGTGTAAGCACCGTCAATTTTACCTTTCCCCTCGTCTGCCCTCTACTAGTCGGTGCAGTATCTGCAACATATGTCTGTGTGTAGTATGCGAAATCAGAGACCACGTACTGACGAGTCGTGCCCAGGTCTTACCATCCGAGCAATTTTTCGGTGGAACCACAGGATGATGGGAGAACCACTGGCAGGTGTAAGTTCGGCATGGAGCCGGCGCTTAATTGCAATAGGGACGGTTAGTACGTTGTACGGGCTTGTTCCGACATCGATATCCGTCGCCTCGTTGGCCGTTGCATATCCAGTAACGCCTTGGCCTGGACGGGGAGCCATCCACTCGACCATAGTGGCATTCGAGTTTATCTCAGATTACGAGTGTTGAATTGCGGCGCTGGACGACCGTGACGATCGCGTTCATAGTCTTCTTGCTTCTCGGGCTAACGGAAGATGTGAAAAGGATGTATAGCGCACCATTCCGAAGCGTTGTCGAGCAAACGTTCTCCACCGGACGAGGGTGTGAACTTGTTTATTTCAAGTTCGATTCCAATGCCCGTATTCATCATGGTCTGTAAATCAGCCGTGGAGCTGTACTGGAGCAAGAAATCGATTGGGGTACGGACCGCCAGAAAGGTAACAACCCATGAAGCGTTTCTCGTACTTTTTAAAAATGGTTTACGCTATCTTCAGCTGCCCGAACATCTCATTTCAATCGAGAATTTAATTTCATTACCAGCGGAAAACGGCGCAAGGCGAGGCGACCAGAAGGTCGTGGCTTGACTGCTAAATCACGACCGGATTCGGACCTAGAATGTTCGCGCTGGTTTACCCATCATGCATCAATGCATCACCCGGCGGCCTGGTGCAACATACACGGGGCATTTCATCGTACTCGCGCTATGAAAACGATGGTCGTCCTGCCTGCATATCTTGAAGCAGGTCATCACAGCTCTTGGGTCGGGTTCCGTTGAAAATTTACACCCCACACCTTGTGCTTTCACAGCGCATCGTTTATTTCATGCGATTCTTCCTGTGTAGTCAAGGATGAAAGCTGTTGGGTTGACGTAGCAGGTACAAAATGAAATGCTAGCTGTATACTCAGTGCTCACTCGGTCATTCTGGGTTTGTTTCTTGAGAAGTTTTGTGATTGATGAACTGTATGTCCGATGTGAGGATGTATCAATTCGTGCTCAAAAAAGACACGTCGTAGGAATGTTCAACTGCACCTGTACAAGTTCTTTTGAGACAACACTTACAACAACTGCCATATTCAGGCGGCGCCGACATGGATAACGCGCCGATAACGTTCCATTTTGAGCCACTTCTCAAGAACTTCTCTCTTACTTATGCTGTGTACGTCGAAGAGTGGATGATACAGCGTCCTCTCAC
>JBBPPC010000246.1:0-26450 GCA_038091775.1 Leccinum olivaceopallidum | reverse complement strand
GATTCCACATTGCATGAACACGCAGAACCATTAACACTGATCAAAGTCAAAATACCTCAATGAAATAATACAATAACCATCCAACTCACACGAGGAGGCACAAACGAATGCTGCAAATGCCCAATCATTCGAGTCAACGAGACCAATACCTTTGCAGGTATAGATATGATTCCCTGATCAAGCATCATCGAGGACGTATGCTTACACCTAACCGATTGCGATCAGGTTACAGGTGTAAACAACGAAATGAAACCACGTACGTCTATCACCGTAACACATTCTCATTAGATTCGTTCATTGAAAGGAAAAACTAACCTTGACAGGTCCAGGCACGAACGTGGTGCCAACTTGAAATAAACAAAGTCATCATACTGAGCCTTGACTAATTGCATTGAACGTACAAAGCGAGTTGATTCTTGAAACCACGTTAAAGGTATACTGTACTTTCCATGATCGCGACTCACATTGCATAATAGATACCAGCGTAACGGACCTGTGCGAGTCAGAGTATTGTGCATGAGCCACTCTCTCAGGAGAGCAAGGTGTCGGAAGATTTTACACACAATAAGATACAACAAGGACACCCATGTCCAGGACTTGTTCTGCAGTGCCGTCAGTGGACGGATGATTGCTTTGAAATATGTGTTGCCTGACCCAGATATGCTCAATCTATGAAGATATTGAATAAACAGTAAGGGAGCAAACACCATGTATACCTCTCTGGGAAACATGAGGACTGTTAACGAAGCAGTCCCAATGTTTAGTGTTACATATATGTTAAGTGTGCACTTTAATGCTCGCTATAATCATAGACCACGGCGGTCACCATTGCAACTGCGTGGGAGTAATGATGTTAAATTAATGAGCAACAATATGGTTTGAAAAGAGCCATACGGGATACATAATTGTTCAAGAGTTGTAGCTGAACGGCCGACTGGAGGTCAGATGACATGACGTGAATTTTAGCGAATGTCAGTATCTGGATAGTATTTGTGTCGATAGCGAAAGAAGATGGGGATGAAAGGATTAGACCGAGTCACCTGGCAGGATGTGCAGCTTTTATTGCCACTCGAAGCATGGGTCGGTAATACATTCAATTTACCGGCACTGCGCAGAGATGCAGAAATGCCGTCAAGAACTTTGTCGCCAACAGTCCGCGACAAGCAGGTCAGGCATACCATCGCGGCGCATGATGATCATATCATCTAGTGGAGCTGCAAGTGCCAAAATAATAGCGCGAAAGAATGAGGCTGTGCGCGCGCGATACACAGCAATTTAGCGGATCGCGCGCGCGATTGAGAGTTCATCCGCACAATTTGGTCTGAGTACACAAAATGAAACACAAATGACTATGTATTTTGAATGGAAATCTACAACTAAAGAGTACAAGTTACAACATGTCTGTGAGAGAAGGTAATGTCATGGCCCATGGGTAACCCCGCGCATGGGTGAGGGTGAGGGCACGTGCGTGTCCGCTCGGACACGCTGGGTGGAAGAGGGCAAGGAGGAAGAGGGCGAAGGCGAACTCGAGGGGTCAGGGGCAAAGGCGGGTCCGGGTCCGGGTCCGGGTCCGGGTCCGTTCGGACTCGCTGGGTGGGAGACGGTGAGGAGGCGAGGGCACTGCGCTGTCGCCAGGAGAAGACGGAGCGTGACAATAAGGTGGTGGAAGAGGCGAGGGTGACGGTGACGGTGAAGCCACCGAGACGGAGATGGAGGGAGACGTCGCTCAGAAAGGAGGGTGGGGCAAGGGCGACGATGAGGGCGGGCGACGGCGACGACGACGGCAGATACGAGCGACGGTGAACGGCGATGAGCAAGTCAGTTCCCACGCACCTTCGTCACTCATGATGCATCACGCGTCACGCGTCACCCCTCGTTTCTCGTTTGCCCGGTGACGAGGGGCCGTGGGAACTGACTGGGACCTTCGTCCACTTGCTCACCAATGTGACGACACGACGACGGACGACAACGTGGCGTCAACCACGATCCGCTGCGTCGATGCTGCGTCGACGACGCGACGCTGACATCGACGACACGACTACGGACGACTACGTGGCGTCGACCACGACTCGGACCGCGACATCGACACCGGCGACGACGACAAACGACGTGACGTGGCACCACGATGACATGCCACGTCGCGACAAAGACGACAGACGAAGACGACGACGCCGTCACGATGCGTCGATTGGCACGACCATCGGCGGACGACGCGACGACAACCGCGAACCCGACGCCCACCACCCTCGTCCCCGACTCCTCACCCATCCTCACCCATCCCCGTCCCTTCGTCCTCTCGCCCAACGTGCAGAAGCAACCACACGACGCGCACAATTGTGTGCGTTGTGCAGTTGCTCCCGCACGCTGCTCTTGTTGTTACCGACAACGATGCAACGACGCCGCGTCGATGACGAACGACTCAGACGCGACGGAATGCCACCACGCGACGCCGACGACGCACGGCACGTCGTGTACTACCGAAACGGTCACGGGTACCGTACCCGTACCCATACCTGCACCGCACGGTACCCATACCCGCCACTACCCGAACCCGTGACAGGTACCTGCAACAAGAGGAGATTCGAGCATTTATCAGACAGCTTTGTACTCTTTAGTTGTAGTTTTACATTCAAGTTTGTAGTGCAAAATTTTGTGTTTTATTCTAAAGCGCGCAGACGAACTCTCAATCGCGCAGATGAGCCGCTAAATCGCGCTGATGTAACGTGAATCGCGCGCGCACAGCCTCATTATTTCGCGCTATTATTTTGGCACTTGCAGCTCCATACTTGCAGCTCCATAGTTCAAGACGTATGGTATGTCACTTTCGATTAATCTGTTGATGCGGTAACATCGATGTTGGCGTGCGGTTCGGGCGTTGGAGCAGGTGTCATCCATCGTCTACATGCGCGCTCTACGTCAAGGAAAGGTAGCCATCGCGTTTCTCGAAAGTCGTTCGCAAAAGTATTCTGACCCAGCCTGTGTTCTCTGCCGCGGCCTGCGGACCTGTACGTTATTCTTTGCCTTCTTTCTCTCACTCACTCACTCACTCACTCACTCAGTCTTTCTCTACTTCTTTTCTTTTTTGCGCTGGCGGTCAGAACGTAGAGAAAGCTTTGGTTGGGAATGGCCTACTATTAATCCGCGGTACCGACCAAGGTTCACGCTACACTGATGCGTCTATTGCACCAGTTCTTCAACGCCCAAGCCGCGCTAGCTCACCGTCCAAGACAGTTTCAAAAAGCACACCATTTGACCACACATCTGTTAGATGACTCTGCGCAGGCAGCGCAGTACACTGACCATTTCACTTCTTTATCCAACTTTCCCGCGATTGTAGAGTTCACGTTCGTAACGCGCAGGTTCTCAGCTGCCGTAGTCATGGAAGTGCCATATAGGTACGACTCCAAGGGCAGTGACTCGGTGACATTTGTCAAGTTGACACAACGCGCTGCAGCCCTCGTTCTCCACGTGTTTGCGCTGTGCAATGCGATTCCATTTAGTGCGTAATTTTTCATCTGATTCGATACCTCTCGTAGGTTACTTATCATCGCGCGTCATGCAGTCAAGGCGCTCCCAGCGTGGCTTCCAGGGATGGGATGGAAGACTGATGCCTGCTGAGTGCCAGCGTCTCGTGGTTGAACGTTGAGGGAGTGAATGCACCGCACGAGTGGGTCATACAGCGAGTCGTACGTCCCAAAATAATCATTCGTGTTTGTATGTATTATTGATCAGATGTAACGACCAGCGTAACCACGATCAGAGTCATCGTCTAGCTCTGAGGTGTTGCCATTGCCATCGGAGTCACATTGAGACACCGATTCGAACGCGCGCGCGATCGCGGGCGTTTGTGGAAGGTTCGTGGAGGGGTCGGAAGAGATGCGACAGAAGCTGAGCGTTTGAGTGGATGCGAGAGTTCGTCTAGGCGGTACGGCTGATTGGACGAGTCGAGAATCTGATTCATCAACATGGTCTGGTAAGAAAAGAAGGAGAACAAGAAATGAGACGAAGAGAATGTTGTGGAAGAGGACAAGACTAGCGGTGGTTGCGACGAGCACAATGAGCTGCGAGGGTGGGTGGGAACACCTCGCAGGTGCGTGTACCCGAAAGTCAGGATCGCGCAGTTCGGACCCCAGGGGGGTAAGCTGCGAGGAGCCGGAATGGGGGATGGAGGCAGGGCGCTGAAACGGGCATGGACGAGCACTTGCAAGGCGTGGTGCCTTCTCGCTTGTCCGAATGTGGCTTCACTAGCACCGACCATTGTATTATGCATCATGTTCGGAAGGTGCAGTTCTTGCTGTGGACCTCGTTCATTCTATCAGAAATGCGTACAGCAACTCTGCAACTGGCCGCATTCAATATAAGCCTCAGGCTACTGCTGCAGAACTTGGGGCTCCTGCTACGTCGTGGATAAGTCCTTCTTTGTCGACAGTGACGCGGCAATCGAAATGACCAGCAGCACTCAGAAGATACATAGATGTCTCTCCACAATAGCTCATGTTGGAGTTATCTACCTCCGTCTGGGTGAGGACGAGGGCTTGTGTCCGAGGTCGTTCCACTTGATCTGGGCACGATCGGCCTTGTAAAAATTCTTTGCACACGTCGGCGTGCCGGCAAGGGCAAGAAGACCATAAATCTTGATGCTAGCAGGAGCACCCTGTTGGGCGTTGAGAATGCGCACGCGACAACGGAACTGGAACAGACCTTTTTCTCCGCAACAAAAACCGCGACGGATGGATTCAACCCAGGACTGAGTGATACCATCGATGCGCCTTCGACCCTGAGTTTATCGACTACGCATTTGCCCCACTCGGCAGGACGGTATACCTGCACCTCCTGTGAGACAAGGCGAACGGCATGCGACTCCGAGATGGTGTACTGCAAATCCCAACCTTCTTGAGACTTTTGAGTGAAGCCGATCAACTCTTCACCTGTGGAGACGGAGAAGATGCGGAGGTTCTTGTGCTGCGCGCCGTCCTCGAGCTTGGCTGAGTGGGGTGGAAAAAATAAATAAATAAATAAAATCGATTATCGGGCGGTGTGATGAACACGAGGCTGCGACGAGGTCGGTTGTGTACGTACCAGGGCGCTCCCATGTAGGTTCCGCGGGGGGAGAATTGGAGCTCGATGATGTCAGGGATGCTCAGTTCCTGCAATAGTTTTGCACCTCTGTCTGAAAGATGCGAACACTGGATCGGAATGATTAATACGTCAACGGAGATTGAAGAAACGAGGCGAGGCCAGACACGAGGCGGTACGCACACTGTTGGCAGGCCGTAGGCAAACAGCCTTCCATCGTTGCTGTAGTGATAGGTGCGAGCTGGCACGTAGTGGGCTGCAAAGCCAGAGACGGGGACGTAATCTGGTGTTCCCCCGACGAGACCAAGGTTCTTTTGAGCGCGGACTAAAACAAGTGGCGATCAGACGAGTGAGCTTTGATTGTAGTGTAAACTTACACGCGTATTGCTGGGAGGGCTGCGACGCCATTAGGATCAGAGAGAGAAGCAAATTAATGCTTCAAGAAATGGACTTGAGACGAGGAGGAGGAGGAGATGGACGAGTCAAAGCCAGATATTGATATTGCTCGAGTTACTGTACAGACTTTAGGGCAAACAACGACTACCTTTCTGCCTGAGCACGTTTCCACGAATGCGGGTTCTCGACCATTGCAAGCGTGAAAATGCCCAATACCGACCTCGTCTACGGATCTTGTGAGAAATGTATCCCTCGTACCATGGAGTTCACCACAGACCGTTTCTGTTCCGCCTGTATGCACGACGTATTATTGTAGATTTTGTTTCTCTCGGAGAGAATCTTACCGATTAAAGCAGATGCAACTCCTTCTTGTACACCCTTCTCATAGATGGGACGAGACGAATCGTCCATGGATTCCATTCGAGTAATGTGGTTCGACAGCATTTTGAAGGGTTGACGTGCTCTCCAGATGTCTACAATACCACCATCACGTCAGTCAATATCAATTCTTTTCTACCAATCCTATAGTTTACCATGCGATTCTGGACATTGATATGGCATAGCCAACAGCTTGTTCCTCAACGGATGCGCCTCGTTTGCCTCACGTTTGATCCACGACCGGGGACGCCAGATGAACGCGCGCGCGATCGCGAGCGTTTGTGGAAGGTTCGTGGAGGGGTGGAAAGAGATGCGACAGAAGTTGAGCGTTTGAGTGGATGCGAGAGTTCGTCTAGGCGGTACGGCGGATTGGATGAGTCGAGAATCTGATTCATCAACATGGTCTGGTAAGAAAAGAAGGAGAACAAGAAATGAGACAAAGAGAACGTTTTGGAAGAGGACAAGACTAGCGGTGGTTGCGACGAGCACAATGAGTTGCGAGGGTAGGTGGGAACACCTCGCAGGTGCGTGTACCCGAAAGTCGTGATCAGGGAGGTAAGCTGCGAAGAGCCGGAATGGAAAATGGAGGCAGGGCACAGTGGGTGGGTGGGTGGGTGCGCTGAAACGGGCTCGGCGGACGAGCGAGGCGGCGTGGTGGAAGCGGTGCCTTCTCGCTTGTGTTGCTTGTCCGAATGTGGCTTGAATCACTAGCAGTCTAGCACCCACCATTGCATCATGCATCATGTTCGGAAGGTGCAGTTCTTGCTGTGAACCTCGTTCATTCTATCAGAAGTGTGCACAGCAACTCTGCAACTGGCCGCATTCCATATAAACCTCAGGCTACTACTGCAGAACCCCCGTCACTCAGAACTTGCCCACAATGTTTGCATTCCTCCGTGCTCTCGGACTTCACTTCCTGCGCATGTGTAGGAATATACGTAACATTTTTTTATACCCCGGCTTCTCCCCTCCAACTTCACCACCCGACTCGGAATCGCATTCATCACCTACCAATGAATGCGAACATTTCTTTGTAACACGTGCGTAGCAATCTCGCGCTGGCATACTGGAGACATCCCAAACACACCTATTCAGTCATACGTGCCACGAATGTTGCATCCGGCCTCCGTCGCATGCCAGCAGGCTTTCATGTCATTGTGGAAGTCGATGGAAGGACCATGCATACATCCAACAAACCCGTGTCGACAGCGAAGGATGCCGTAGAATGGGATGAAGAAATCCTCTTGTGCGTCATCACTTGCGTCATCACTGCTCCTTTCATTCAATAGCTTCCAAAGGCCATCAGATCGATCTTCTTCTATCTCATTCAGTGTCTACGCATCGTTCGAGCTTGGACCGAGGCTAGGAAACGGAGAATTGCTCCATCGATTCCAGAGTACCGTAGGAAAAGTGTTCCAGAATGAACAACTTCAGTGTGAGCAACTCCTTTGTCTACCACACACTGTTTGACATCCCCTCGTAGTCACCGACTTTATACCGCAGACGGATGATATATTGCCGTCGTGTTCGTCCCTTCGCATCATCACGGAGCGACGCATATGTGGTACGAGTGAATCATGTCCCAAAGTCGACGTAAGCAGATTATTCATGGCGCTGTAGTCATCTTCTGAACTGATGGCAACAGCTACCGGAGTCACGCGAAATGAACGTGCTGGAACAGCTGACAGACGAGGGACATCGTGCTCTCCTGCATTACCGCCAGCGACAGGACCAAATGGATCTAGACGCAGCCGTCCAGACTTTCCAGCGTGTTCAGGAGATTTGCCCGATAGATGACCTTAATCGCTCAGCCGTTCTGTTCAACTTGGCCAATGCCAAGTTCATCGACTGCCAGGTCAACAATCGGTACCTTGACCTAGATGTGCCAATTGGATTGTATCGGGACGCTCTACGACTTCGGAGCACCAATCATCCGGATCATGGCACAACGGCACTGGAACTTGGTCTTGCGCTACTTGCGCGCTTCCAGAGGCGAGGGATCGAGTTCGAGAAGGAAGAAGCAAAGGATTTACTGGCAGGAGTGATAGAGGTCTCGGCAGCAGGAAGTTATGCACACCGAGCAGGGCTGTTCGCATTGCAAATGGCCAAGGCTCCAGCATTGGTGGAGGCAGGAGACGGTGGATCGTCACCGGCGGAGCAAGAAAATGGCGACGATTTCATACAGATGGCGCGGAACCTGCTACAAAGCATGTCAGATCGGGATCCTGACCGACCTACACTCATCTTTCGCCTTGGGGTGCTGTTATCTGAGCGGTTCGCACGCAATGGGGTGCTTGCTGATATACACGAGGGAATTTGGATGCTCGAGTGTGCCGTGAATCTTTGGCGAGGCTATAGTCATCCTGACCATCCTAGCAGGGACATGCCGTCCCTGCTGGACAACCTCGGGAACTCGTTATCGAGTCGCTTTCGGCGTCTCGGGGACCTCGCGGATCTAAACAGGTCGATCTCGATGAAAGAGGAGTCTGTCTGTCTGACACCCGATGGCCATCCAGACAAGCCAAGTCGGTTGAACAACCTCGGGATCTCATTATTGAGTCGCTTTGAGCGTCTCGGGGACCTCCCGGATCTAAACAGGTCGATCTCGATGAAAGAGGAAGCTGTCTGTCTGACACCCGACGGCCATCCAGACAAGCCAGGTTGGTTGAACAACCTCGGGAACTCATTATCGAGTCGCTTTGAGCGTCTCGGGGACCTCGCGGATCTAAACAGGTCGATCTCGATGGATGAGGAGGCTCTCTGTCTGACACCCGAGAGCCATCCATACAAGCCAGCTTCCTTGAACAACCTCGGGACCTCATTATTGAGTCGCTTTGAGCATCTCGGGGACCTCGCAGATCTAAACAGGTCGATCTCGATGAATGAGGAGGCTGTCTGTCTGTCACCCGACGGCCATCCAGACAAGCCAAGTTGGTTGAACAACCTCGGGAACTCATTATTGAGTCGCTTTGAGCATCTCGGGGACCTAGCAGATCTAAATAGGTCGATCTCGATGGAAGAGGAGGCTGTCTGTCTGACACCCGACGGCCATCCAGACAAGCCAGCTTGCTTGAACAACCTCGGGAACTCATTATTGAGTCGCTTTGAGCATCTCGGGGACCTCGCGGATCTAAACAGGTCGATCTCGATGGATGAGGAGTCTGTCTGTCTGACACCCGACGGCCATCCAGACAAGCCAAGTCGGTTGAACAACCTCGGGATCTCATTATTGAGTCGCTTTGAGCGTCTCGGGGACCTTGCGGATCTAAACAGGTCGATCTCGATGAAAGAGCAGGCTGTCTGTCTGTCACCCGACGGCCATCCAGACAAGCCAAGTCGGTTGAACAACCTCGGGAACTCATTATCGAGTCGCTTTGAGCATCTCGGGGACCTCGCGGATCTAAACGGGTCGATCTCGATGACAGAGGAGGCTGTCTGTCTGACACCCGACGGCCATCCAGACAAGCCAAGTCGGTTGAGCAACCTCGGGACCTCATTATTGAGTCGCTTTGAGCATCTCGGGGACCTAGCAGATCTAAACAGGTCAATCTCGATGAAACAGCAAGCTGTCTGCCTGTCGCCCGACGGCCATCCAGACAAGCCAAGTTGGTTGAACAACCTCGGGAACTCATTATTGAGTCGCTTTGAGCATCTCGGGGACCTAGCAGATCTAAATAGGTCGATCTCGATGAAAGAGGAGGCTGTCTGTCTGACACCCGACGGCCATCCAGACAAGCCAGCTTGCTTGAACAACCTCGGGAACTCATTATTGAGTCGCTTTGAGCTTCTCGGGGACCTAGCAGATCTAAATAGGTCGATCTCGATGAAAGAGGAGGCTGTCTGTCTGACACCCGACGGCCATCCAGACAAGCCAGGTTGGTTGAACGACCTCGGGACCTCATTATTGCGTCGCTTTGACCGTCTCAGGGACCTCGCGGATGTAAACAGGTCGATCTCGATGGAAGAGGAGTCTGTCTGTCTGACACCCGACGGCCATCTAGACAAGCCAGGTTTCTTGAGCAACCTCGGGAACTCATTATTTCGTCGCTTTGGGCGTCTCGGGAACCTCGCGGATCTAAACAGGTCGATCTTGATGTTTGAGGAGGCTGTCTGTTTGTCACCCGACGGCCATCCAGACAAGCCAAGTCAGTTGAACAACCTCGGGAACTCATTATCGAGTCGCTTTGAGCACCTCGGGGATCTCGCAGATCTAAATAGGTCCATTTCCATGAAGGGGGAGGCAATAAACTCCACTCCCGATGGACATCCCGACAAACTAAGCTTATTGCTTGGCCTTGGGCAGGAATTCAATATCCGTTTTACGCACTCTCATGATTCTTCTGATCTCTCTGCTGCTGCTTTCAACTTTTCAATTGCCACTCGTGCTTCCATCGGTCCTGCTTCCGCCCGCTTTCGTGCCTCTCGCGCCTGGACTTCCTGTGCGCAACTTCAAGGAAATACCACTGCTCTCCTTGATGCATGTGCTTCATCTCTCGACCTTCTCCCACAATTAGCATGGCTTGGACTCCCAGTCACTGAGCGTCATCGTCTCCTCGTGGAAGCAGCACATGTCACACGTGACTCAGTTGCCTCCGCTCTTGAAGTTGGTGATCCTGAATTGGCTGTCGAGTGGCTCGAGCAAGGTCGTTCCATTGTCTGGACTCAGTTCCTGCAGCTTCGCACTCCAGTTGATGACCTGGCTCACGACCATCCTGCCCTTGCTTGTCAGTTCCGGCAAATCTCGCAGGAACTAGCACATGCTAGTATTCGGGACAATGCTGCAGTCTGCCAGTCAGTACATATTTCGGTCGCCGACACTCGATTGCTCGAGAAGGACATCCAAAGACATCATGATCTTGCACTTAGACGGGAGAATCTCCTCCTTCAGATCCGGTCCTTGCCAGGTTTCGACAGATTCTTGCTTTCGAAGACAATCAAGCAACTTTCTGCCTTGGAAATCCCCGGACCAGTCGTTTACCTGACAGCCAGCAAAGAAAGATGCGATGCACTGATCCTTATGGCAGAGTTGGAGAGTGTCATCCATGTATCCCTCCCTGAAATTTGCTATGCTCATATGGAAGCTCTGCGAATAATCCTTCACAAGCTCCTCAAGCAGGATTGGCTTGTTGTCTCCCGCAATGCCCTGGACGACCTCATCCTCTGTGAAGAACTAGACCTCTCAGAAAATTTTCTCGACTTGTTGCTGGATGGACATTTCACTTCTGATGGTCGTGAAGGGGGGACGATGTCACAACAATATACTCCGAACGACTTGTACGAGGGGATTCTGACACGCCTTTGGAATAAGGTTGTAAACCCCGTTCTTCAGGCACTCCGCTTTTCGGTAAGTCGTTCATACAAGTCTCAGTGTCGATCCATTCTGACTCCAGATTAGAGTCCGCCATCTGGCACTGATCAAATGACCCGTATTTTCTGGTGTCCGACTGGTCCTTTTTCCTTTTTACCCATACACGCTGCCGGCCTTTATCACACAGCCGAGCCGGGCACCAAACTTTCTGATTTCGTTATATCGTCCTATTTGCCGACTTTGACTTCGCTCGCATCGTCACCTCAGAATAGCTTGCATGACCCTTCTTCCAAACTTCGCCTGCTTGCCGTCCCTCAGCCACCGACAGATGGACTCGCATCACTGTTTTCGGTGAAGGACGAGATCGATTCCATCAGCGAATTATGCAAGAAATCCCCTTGGGTAACCCTCCAGAATTCTGATGGCACTGTCGAGGACGTCACGGAGAAGTTGATGAATACTGACTGGGTCCATTTTGCATGTCACGGAATCCAGGATCCCAAGACACCGCTTGACAGCGGGGTATGCCTCGCCAACCATCGTCGCTTGAAGCTCTCGGACATTATGCAGTTATCGCGCCCGCAAGGCGGACTTGCATTCCTTTCTGCCTGTCAGACTGCGCAAGGAGATGAGTCGTTATCGGAGGAATCCGTTCATCTTGCAGCTGGGATGCTTCTTGCCGGGTATAGTAGTGTGATCGGGACGATGTGGTCGATAATGGACAAGGATGCACCAAAGGTGGCGAGGGACGTGTACGAGCACCTGTTTCGAGATGCTAGCCGGGCTCCCGACAGTGCGGAGGCAGCAGTAGCATTGCACTGCGCTGTCCAGAAACTTCGCGACTCTGGTGTTCCCTTTACTTCTTGGGTTCCTTTCATTCACTTTGGTAGATGACCCTTGGTCGAAAACGATTATTTCAGCATGACTTTTTTTCCCTCTCCTATGCTACTCTTTACTTGTACGAACTAGTCTACCGAACGAGCATGTTTGTATACGGAGCAATCTTGTACCTCACAGTATCACCTAGTTTGAACCTGGTGGTTGATTTCCAACCAAGTGTGTCCATGCAATTGAAGCGACTGACATTTAGGATGCGTACTCTGACAAGCAGACATTCGATTTATATTCGCTCTTCGCGCCACGTCATGTCATCGCTCCCATACCCCACACTGTCCTTGAGGTCCGTCGTCAAAATTACCTCTGTTGAATCTGTCCGGGTGGGGTGCACTGCACGTGGGCCACTGTTCAGGGTATGTGTTCACGCACGAGTGTCTATCTTGTGTCCAGGTCGGATACCTTCGCTTTCCTCCAAATGCGGAGAGGGCTCACCCGGAATCGGTCCCGACGGACAGGTAATCCGTGGTCTGACTGTTGAGATAGTGTTGTAGAAAGAGCTCGTGTGACGCCTCTTGATCGTGTCATTCATGATTTCCTTGACGGGTGCGTCAGGGATAGACATGTGTACGCCGACGGTGATCATGAGGTTGAAGCAGGGGATGATATTCGACTAGTTCGTAGAGATTTGCGAGATGGTGTCTGGAGTGTGTGTGAACGTTGTAGAGGTAGTTTGAGAGACGTCGAAGATGGCCATGTCTTGCGACACCTGTGGTCACTGGAGGAACTCGAAAGAGGTGGACGCGTGCACTTACAGAGCTCATGATATTCCTTTGGTGAGAGTTACGACGCGCGCAGCTCAGCGAGTATGAGACTACCATGATCTCGTCGTTGTCCTACAAGCAGGATGTCAGCGATGATGGTTCCGAGGGCGAATTCGATGCCCCGCCCAGGACGCACAAGATGACGCTTCATCTGGCTGAATCTTTACGATTTCCAGGGACTCGCTTGAAAGTTTTCCTTCGACGACGACGGTGGTGGTGATTGTGGTGGATCGCCGTCGCTGCCGTCGTCGTCGTTCGGGATAATTGACACACCGAACCTTATGTAAGCAGAGCGCGCAGCTAATACGAGAGGGCCGTGCGATAGCATGGCGGAACTGCGCTCACGTTTGTGAACGCTGTGATGAAGTGTCGTGTTATAAGATCATCATGGCACAGATGCGGCCACGCTCTCGGCGGTTCTCCGATCGTCCATGTCGAAACGCAAACATTGTAGCGTACGAGGTGGACGAAGACGATGACGCCCGCACCCTTACGCATCTCCCACATTAACTACTACAACGTCAATGCGAACAGCGATCATCACAGCACGATCAAGACCGAGGAAGACGAGGATGTCGATCCGTACGCGTTTCTCTTCACCCCGCAGAGAAGCAAAGTGTCCCTAGCCCGACTCACTGCCTCGCCTCTCTGCCAGATCTTTCCGAGGCTGTTTCGCTCAATCCCTGACTTCGCTGTTCGTTTGCCCATCCCACCCCACAGCTCGCTTTACCCGACAGTTTGGGCACAGTCTCGGACAGGACAAACCTTCGGATTTTTGCCCACACCATCATGATTCATGTCCGGTGCTGGTCGCTCATATATCCATGCCTGCATACACTCACTCCCCTGAGCTAGACACGTTTCGCCCTCATCCACCCGCCTTTGTCCTCGCCAATGTCGCCCTCA
Organism: Leccinum olivaceopallidum; assembly: GCA_038091775.1. Classification (NCBI taxonomy): domain Eukaryota; kingdom Fungi; phylum Basidiomycota; class Agaricomycetes; order Boletales; family Boletaceae; genus Leccinum; species Leccinum olivaceopallidum. Next base: position 12,728 of record JBBPPC010000246.1, on the reverse strand, counting down.
TTGGTGATGCACACGCACCCTCCGTCACTCCGCCGTCTTCCTGTCCCGCTCTCACACATGTGCTTGCGACGCACCCGCCCGCGCCCTCCCTCGTTCTCCCAGCTCGTCCATCATCACCTCAACGCGTTGAGGACGGCGTGTGGCGACTACTCTTGCCCCAGTCATCCGCGCCTCATCCAAGACAGCGTGCGACGACTGCCGTGTGCTCTCGGCACAACGAGAGTATACGACGATCGCCGTACGTCGTTACCTCCCTTGTCTGCCCTCGTCCTCGCCTTCGCTACATCATCCCTCCTGTGGACGTACGCGTGCGGGCGCACGCACGCACCACCTCGCTTGCTCACTGACCCGCCTGCCCTCTCCCTCTCCCGCCTTCGTCCTCGCACATCACCGTCGCTCGTGTGCTCGCCTACCCTCACCCACGACATGCATACACAAGGAAATACGCCTGACTGCCCCCCCATGACGGCGAACACAGCAACCGAGTGCACAAACGCGCACGCAAACACCTGGACGCGTGGACCCTCGCGCGTCTCGCACTCGCTCTCCTCATGCGCCCGTCCTCGTACTTCCAACGGCTCACGGCAGCGACACCGTGTTTGCGGAAGAGTGCGAGCATATACGCAGGCACGCGAATGCCTGGTACGCGATGACAACGTCACAGTCGCTACGATCAACCAACTGATTCCCATGCGAACTCTGACCCCCACCACGATGCACGGCAAGATGGTTCAACTTACTCACCATTCATCCCGACCGCCATTTAGTCTTACACGGAGGTGAGCGTTCTTTCCGTGACTCAAGACATATTGTATATAGTGATAGCTCACCGCACAGATCCTGGCTCTCCTAGTCCATCGTTCCCATTCTTGCCACCATCTTTGCTGCGAGCGGCGCCCTCGCTCGCCTTCAGCTGAGGTCGCTACTTTTGCTTGTATGTGTAAAACACAGACTCCGGGGGAATAGGTGCATGGAATTGATGTTCTGCATATCCGGCAACCACATCGAATTTCCGACGAGAACAATCAGTCACGATGTAACACAGGGATCCACGAGTCCCACCCTTGAAAAGCAGGTCGCACTACATAAACTCATTAGCATCCACAACTTGATGGCTCTCGTTTGCATTGTACGCACGCAGCATTTTCACGCGATGTTCCCGGGACGAACACCTGAATATTCAGGCATACTCAAGTACTGTTTCAAGGCATGTGCCTGTGACTCATTTCTTGACCACCGATGCCGCAGGTGACACCAAAATCGGGTTCAACTACGGTGAAATCTGATCTGGGGTAAACTACGGTCGAGTTAACTCATCATATGGAAATCCGCACGCAAAACTTATCCGTGACGGCACAACGCAAATATCCAATTCGAGAGACGATCCGCCGACTCTAGTGGCAAGATCGCTCAGGTCTTAGGTTCCATCTCGAACGAGAGAGTTCGTTTGCAGTGACGGAGCCTCGCTATCCTCGACGATTTGGTCTGAGTCGTTACTGTAGATTCCAGACTTAAATGCCTTATGCATGGCGAAGGACCGCGTTCACGTTGGCTAGTTCCCCGCATGACGTACTTGAACAAGTAAATAATGGTGGGCAAACCGTTCCCATGAATCCCATTCCGTCGTCCCGGCCTGGCCCTCACATTCAGAGGGGGGCGCCCGATGTGAGCGAGACATTGACAATGCCCAACAGCATCTCCTACGTGCACGAATGCTACTCTGGACGCCGCTCGCGAAGCCCAGGGTCGTCATACTGTTCGGGAAACTAGTTGTCCGTATAACCAGATATCCACACGTTCGATACTGATCGCAAATAGAAAATGTATGCGAAGAGCATTAGATACATACGACGATACAAACCTAACATGGACTAGGCACCGATATGTACATACAGAATTCGCTGATCGAGCGGAACACTACCTGCCAACGACTTCATCGTCCTCTGCAGCGCCAACGCCGCTCGCGTGTGATCCAGCCGACCACATCCATCCAACATCTTCTCATAAAACTTGGACGTGATCGTGTTCGCTTGTGCGTCGTCCACCGCCCACATCGTCCCAATCACAGATCGGAACCCTGCAAACTGCATCGCCGACGCCAGATGGATCACTTCGTCTGGACTCTCCTTGTATCCAACCGTGGTCTGGCACGCAGAGAGGAAGGCAAATTCTGGGTGTTCCAACTCACATCCCATAATGTGTTCGATCGTGAACGGACCATCACGGAGGGCGAATGCAGATTGAAACGGTTCTTCTGCGTTTGGGACGCCGTGACAAGCAAAATGAACCCACTCGTTCTTCTTCAGCTCCTCCGAGACTCTGAATACACTCGATTCCGAACCTTCAAGGCGCGTGAGCATGGCGCGACCTTGCATACGCTTAGCGACGATGTCCAGTTCTCTGCCAACAAAATGGAGTTTACTCTGGCCAATAGCAGTGGCTTGACCTATAGCGAGAAAGCGGTTCTCATTTATCGAGGACTTCGTCAATAGGGCATTCCGCCTAGCACGAATAAGGGCGGTGAGGGTGGGAGTGTAAGAGGAGATGTACAAGTGAGAGGGATTGGATCGGCAGCATGCAACGGTAGAAGAGAGAACTCGGCAGTGCCGCAGTTGGGCACCACCAAATGCGTGAGCGAGGTGGAACAGTCGTCTGCAGAAAGTCTACAATTGGGGACGCAACTTCATTCCAGAGGTCACGCAGGAAGCGACCAAGATCATTCTTCACGTCCATTGTTTCTGCACGAGATGTCAGAGATCGGAGCTCCGACGACAGGTCCTGAACACGGGATTTCGTGATGTTCAATGGGATATGGACCGGATCTGTGTCGGAAAAGACAACGAGTGCATCGCAGGTATACTTGCTAGCATTCACGATGACCACAGGTCCACCACTGGCAGCGTGTTGGAGTTCTGAGAAGGAAGAGGGGAGAAGGAATCGATCGAGACCGGGTAATTTGCGAATTTGAGTGATTACGGATTGCAGATCAACATTAAGACTGAACAGTTCGTTGTGCTTATCTGGAACTTGTGCTGGAACTTCTGAATGAATTGTATGACGGATTTCTGATGAGAGTCGAGTAAACTGGTCTGCAAGGGACTGTCCTTCCTGGCCCGACGCGATAACATCTCCAAGAGGTGAACGGAGACGAGCAATCTGATTCCAGAATACACCGCGACCTTGCTCGAGAAGCTCGACCGCATTTTTGGCACGTTGATTGCGGAGACAAGCGGAAAAGGCATCGATTGCTAGGGATGAAGTGAGGTCCTTGAAAATCTGGAGATGGTTGGGAACAGATGGCAAAGCAGCGAGATGCTGAATAAGCAGTCGAAGAGATGTTTCGTATGCAAGAAGGGCTGTGGGATGGCGGAAATCCTCAGCGTGCATGATCCATTGCTTGGCTGCAGAGAGATCGTCCGATGAGAGTGTTTGAAAGATATTTGACAACTCGGTGTAAAGACTGAACAGATCATCTCTGTCAGTCACATCTCCAAGCCGCTTGAAACGAGTGGTGAGACAGCTTGCGACATTGTTCAACAACAATGATCGTTTTGGGTGCCCTGACGGGCAAAGGTTGAGGGCTTGTCTACAGAGGATGATGGCCTGATTGAGGTCCGTCATATCTCCAAGCCGGTCGTAGCGAGTGGAGAGATAAACTGCGACATTGCCCAACGACCTTGATCGATCCGGGTGGCCTGACGGGAAAAGATCGAGGGCTTGTCTCGCGAGGATGATGGCATCATTGAGGTCCGTCATATCTCCAAGCCGATCGTAACGATTGGAGAGATAAACTGCGACATTGCCCAACGATGTTGGTCGACCCGGGTGGCCTGACGGGAGAAGGTCGAGGGCTTGTCTCGCGAGGATGATGGCATCATTGAGGTCCGTTATATCTCTAAGCTGCTTGTAACGAATGGAGAGATAAACTGCGACATTGCCCAACGATGTTGGTCGACCCGGGTGGCCTGACGGGAAAAGATCGAGGGCTTGTCTTCCGAGGATGATGGCCTGATTGAGGTCCGTCATATCTCCAAGCCGGCTGTGACGAGTGGAGAGATAACTTGCGACCTCGCTCAACGACGTTGATCTAACCGGGTGCCCTGACGGGAAAAGATCGAGGGCTTGTCTAACGAGGATGATGGCCTCATTGAGGTCCGTCATATCTCCAAACCGGTCATAACGAGCGTAGAGATAGCCTGCGAAATTGTTCAACGACGTTGATCGATCCGGGTGCCCTGACGGGAAAAGATCAAGGGCTTGTCTCACGAGGATGATGGCCTCATTGAGGTCCGTCATATCTCCAAGCTGCTTGTAACGAGTGGAGAGATAGATTGCGACATTTCCCAAAGACACTGATCTAACCGGGTGCCCTGACGGGAAAAGGTCGAGGGCTTGTCTACCGAGGATGATGGCCTCATTGAGGTCCGTCATATCTCCAAGCCGGTTGTGACGAGTGGAGAGATAGTCTGCGAAATTGCCCAACGACATTGATCGATACGGGTGCCCTGGTGGGCGAAGGTCTAGGGCTTGTCTCCCGAGGATGATGGCCTCATTGAGGTCCGTCATGTTTCCAAGCTGGTCGTAGCGAGTGGAGAGATGCATTGCGACACTGCTCAACGACCTTGATCGTTCCGGGTGCCCTGACGGGCAAAGGTCTAGGGCTTGTCTCCCGAGGATGATGGCCTGATTGAGGTCCGTCATATCTCCAAGCCGGACGTAACGAGTGGAGAGATAGCCTGCGAGACTGTTCAACAAGATTGGATAATTTGGACGCCCTTCTGGGCAGTGCTCCAGTGCCTGCCTGCCATAGATTACTGCTTCCTCAATGTCCGTTACCGCTCCCAAATTGTTGTGACGACCCAGTAGATGAACGGCAAGCGCGTTTAGTGAGCTCCATCGTTCGTCGTGACCGGGTGGGCAACGGTCCAGTGCTTGGCGATCAAGAACAATTGCCTCGCTGATGTGGTCCGTCCCCTCCCCTTGCTCAAACTTGACAAATGCTGACTGCGCTTTTGCAAGTATCTGCTCGACTGAAACAGTCGCCTCTCTAATGGAGTCCCTCCGGCCGCACACTTTCTCATGCTCGGTGTAAGGAGGCTCGGACCCCTTTTGGGCTGACGTGAATATGTTATTTCACTGAGGCTCTTTTCACAGACAAAACAGTGAAATAAGCACCTTGTGATTCCATCTTGTTTCACTGAGGGTTGGGACGGTGAGGGGAAGGGTACTGCACAGTCGGAAGGAGAAAGTGAGATGCGGCGACTTTCGCCGCAATGACTTGGGGCGGTCTCACGGTGTTTTCCGCATTTTTCGTTTGCACAGCACCGTCGTTGAATGATTCAGAGTACTTGCAGGAGGCTGTTCGCACAGCCCAAGGTACTAGTAAGAAGGAATCAAAATCGAAAAACGGCACCATGGTCGGGTTTTCCCACGTCCTAATGGGTCACCAGGCTAGACTACAACGTCTGGCCCCCAATATAAAAAACATTGTACACGACCACAACATACAGATCCCATGTCTGAGAACAAAGAACCCAAACTCTGAGATTGCTACTAACACAATGCGCTACGTCGCCCACACACCCAAGTTGACGGAACCCACAAGTGATAATAGCCTACCGTTCGACCAGTAGAACCATCCACTCACCCCACACGCACTCTCTGCAACCATGGCTATCATATCGATCAACTCTGTCCTAAACCTACACGCTCTGGAACATGTTCAAACCATCCCACCCCAAAGCATTTCCCGCAACTGTGGCCTCAGCTCAGGCAACACCCTCACACTGATCAACCAACACATCATTGCCGCAAGCACCCTCAGGCCTCACCAACGACCCAATGGCTGACCAAAATAAACGACTGACTACATATTGACCGCTGGCTAGCACGCTTCCCCCACCAACCCCACCACACCTGGAATTCGGAACCCCATCCTAGCCAATATTGGATCACTAGAGGTTTTAGTGAGTATCACGCTGCCACGGCCCTCTGCTTAACTGAGGTGTCCCACCAGCTCAGAGTCCCACACACTGCCCCGTACACCATGGTAAACGCATTTCCTCGGATTGGCAGTCTCGACTGCCGCCTTAGCGTATAATGTAGGACTAGGCTAGCCAGTTGCTACATACATGATGTTATCGCTTATCCAAAAAAAAAAGGAAAAACCACCACCTCCACCCAGCGTCTATACGTACCCAGCAATCACCACCGCGTGATAAAAACGCCCCAACGACTTCCACTTCGTCATACCGCCCCGGATTCTCTGACGTCTTCTTAGAATGTATATACTTGAGCATGTTCCGGAAATGTCGCTGGATCATGTCCGGAGACGCCATCCCTTCGATTCGTTGCGACGGATGCAGGTACGAGGCGGAAGACGAGGGTGAGGTGATGGTGTCAATCGAGGACGTGATGAACTCTACGAGCGAGACGATGAATTGTGGAGTGACCTGTGACGGTGTCGGAAAGTCATCAACATCAAGAGAAGATAGACGCACAGCAACTTGAAGTGCCCCGCGATCAGAGTAATACAGATACTGATCGAACGTGTCACAGTATGGCTGTACCGTGACGATCTCCTCCGTCGCCGAATGCGCGATCCGCAATGACTTTTGCAGATATTCCAGCACCCGTTTGCTGTCCTGGTGTGGGTACTGTCGACAACCAGTCAGTCACAATCGATAGTGCAGACAGATACTCACTGCCTTGACACCCTCCCCATCCTCCTTTTCCTTGCCCCCCTCCTTGCCTTGCCCTTGCCCTCCTTCCCCCTCTCCTTCCACCGCCATCGCCTGATGCGGCTTCTTCAACAACTTGGCCCCATGCAACGCAGCCTTGGTGATCAACGTGTCATACCCATCCACCTTGTCCACCTTTGCACCCTGCAACGTCCCAATGATCACCGTTATTGCAACCAACTGTGCTCGGCTCTCCGAAATCGACTCTTCGTGCACCGAAAATGCTTGGACGTACAGATCGTACGCGAGGTCTTCGAAACCAGGGCCACTTTCGGAGACGATTTGAGCGGCGAGGAGGAAGAGACGGAGGGCGAGCGAGCGAGAGTCGACTTGTGTCGCGAAGATGGAGGTGCATTCGCGCAAGAACGTGAGGATTGTGGCCGCTTTCGATTGCCAGTCGTCTTCCTGCTCGTTGTCGAGGTTCAAAATAATGAGCATAGGAAAGTGCGATCTCACCAAATGTTCACGGATCTTGTACTGCCGACAGAGCTTGATGCTCGAAGTGATGAACGCAGGGAACTTGTACGGATACCGCAACGCGGCGAGGGCTCAAGCGCTTGGCACCCGGAACCGGTCCCGACGGGCAGGTGATCACGAGGTAGAGGCGGGGACGATGTTTCCACCGTACTGAACTAGTTTGTAGACATGGGCGAGATGTATGTGTGCCGTAAAGGTAGTTTGAAAGATACACAGAGTTCGTTAGTGGGAGTGACGACGTGCGCAGTTCGGCGAGCATGAGACTGGCGCTCTTGAGTGCGTCCATGGTCGTTGTCCTACAAGAAGGTCGTCAGCGATGATGGCTCCGAGGTCGCATTCGGTGCTGCCGCCAAGGACGCACGAGATGACGCTTCATCTGGCCGACCTGAATCTTCACTGTTTCCAGGGACTCGCTGAGTTTTCCTTCTTCGACGACGGTGGTGGTGATTATGGTGGTGGTTTCCGCCGTCGTCGTCGTCGTTCGGGGGATAATAATGACTGGCAACGACATCGACTCCGACCCCTTCACCCCGCAGAGAAGTAAAGTACGTGGTGACCGCGCTTGTTCTCGTCCGCTCGTTCGTTTAGACTTTCTTTTCGCATCCACCTGCCACTCTAACCCACAGCTCCCTTTGCCCGACAATCTCGGACCGGAAAAATCTTCGGTTTTTTCCCACTCCATCTGCCTGCATACACTCACCTAGCAAACTGAACTTGACACGCATAGACATGTAGCAAACTTACCCTTCGACCTCGTTCGTGTGCGACACGTGGCACCCACCGTCACTCCGCCGCCTTCCTGTCCGCCCTTACTCGCCGTCGCCTTCCCTCGTTCTCCCACTCGTCCATTATCGCCTCAACGCGTCGAGGATGGCATGCTCTTGCCCCTGTCGTCCGCGTCACCTCCTTCGCCTCATCCAAGAAGGCGTGCGACGACTGCCGTGTGCTCTCGGCACAACGAGAGTATGCGACGGTCGCCGTACGTCGTTTCCTCCAGGCTCGTTTACCCTCGTCCTCGCCTACCCTACATCATCCCTCCTCGCATACATCCCACCTTCCTGATAGGCTACAGCACAACTGCCAGCCCAGCCTTGCCACGCTCCCTCGCCCTCTTCACTTCTCCTACTTGCTGGGTTATACCGCATCACTCTCTGCGTCATCGGTCACTCACGCCCATCTGCGTCTTCTCACCCCTCCTCTCCTCCCAGCGCATGGAGAGACTGCCGCTCTGGTGTGTCACCCGTCTTAGCCTTCACCACTAGTAATGAAGAACTTACATCCTGCCATTTATGACATGATGTTTTCAATATTCTTCCCTGAAGATGCCGCTTTAAGACTAGGTGGGCCCTCGGTGACCTCCTCAAAATCAAGTGCCAGGCGTCGACGCTCAAACCTCAAGGTCGCATCAATATGTGGCGCTGTACGCGGCATACACGCTGAACAGACCGGATCCGGCGGGAGTGGTCTAACTCTAGCGCTGCTCATGTTTTGGAATCACGTCGAAGTTCTGACGAGAACAGTCGGTCACGATACAACACATGTATCCATCATAGGGTTCCGCGTCGGTCGTCCTCGAGAAAGCAGGCGAGTCGCACTATATAACTCGCTGGCATTCACAACTCGGTTGCTCTCGTCGTTTGCATTGCCAGTATGCAGCATGTGCACGCACTGTTACCCGGGACAAAAACCCGAATGTTAGGTACGCTCGAGGTACCAATTTCAAGGCGACTTCACGGATGTGCCCGTGGCGCATTTATTGACAGCCGATAACGCAGGTCATACAGAAATCGAGGTTAACCTACAGTCGAATTGACTCATACAATCCATACCTCACAGAACCTATACACTGCATTCGCAACACAACGCGAGTATCAAGACACGACGGGACGATCCGCCGAGTCTAGTGGCAACATTGGCTCAGGTTCCATCTCGATCGAGAGACTACTCACAAGGAGACCGGTCCCCTGACGAGAGCCTTGTCCGGCTCGCACAGGTCGTCCACACAACTGGCCATTCACACGTTGATACTGGTCGCAAATAGTAAATGTATGCAAAGAGACATAGCAACTACATATGAGCGAACACGGTCCGTTGTGCACTAGGCACCGATATGTACATACAGAATCCGCTGATCGAGCGGAACACTACCCGCCAACGACTTCATCGTCCTCTGCAGCGCAAACGCCGCTCGCGTGTGATCCAGCCTACCACATCCATCCAGCATATTCTCGTAAAACTTGGACGTGATCTTGTTCGTCTGTGCGTCGTCCACCGCCCACATCGTCCCAATCACAGACCGGAACCCTGCAAACTGCATCGCCGACGCCAGATGAATCACCTCGTCCGGGCCCTCCTTGTATCCAACCGTGGTGCGGCAAGCAGAGAGGTAGGCAAACTCCGGGTGATCCAACTCGCATCCCATAATGCGTTCGATCGTAAACGGACCATCGTGCAGGGCGAACGCAGATTCAAACGGTTTCTCCTCGTTTGGGACACCGTGACAAGCAAAATGAACCCACTCGTTCTTCTTCAGCTCCTCGGAGACTCTAGATACGCTTGATTCCGAACCTTCAAGTCGTGTGAGCGTAGTGAGACCTTGCATACGTTGAGAGACGATGTCCAGTTCACTGCCAACGGAATGGAGTTTGCTCTGGCCATTGGCAGTGGCTTGACCTACAGCGAGAAAGCGATTCTCACTTATTGATGACTTCACCAACGCAACATTCCGCCTAGCACGAATAAGGGCGGTGAGAGTTGGAGTGTAAGAGGAAATGTATAGGCGAGAGAGATTGCGCTGGCCCGCACGATACGGCCCGGCAGCGTGCAATGGTAGAAGTGAGAACTCGGCAGTTGGGCACCACCAGATGCGTGAACGAGGTGGAACTGTCGTCTGCAGGAAGTCTACAATTGGGGACGCAACTTCATCCCAGAGGTCACGCAGGAAGCGACCAAGATCGTTTTTAACATCCATTATTTTTGCACGCAATGTCAGAGATTGGAGCTCTGATGACAGGTCCTTGACACGCTGTTTTGTTATTTTCAATGGGATATGGACCGGATCTCTGTCAAAAAAAATAACGAGTGCATCGCACGTATACTTGCTAGCATTCACGATGACGACAGGTCCCCCACTGGCAGCGTGCTGGAGTTCTGAGAAGGAAGAGGGGAGAAGGAATCGATCGAGACCGGGTAATTTGCGAATCTGGATGATTGCGGATTGCAGATCAACAGTAAGACCGCACAACGTGTTGTGCTGATCTGGACCTGGTACATGAATTATGTTATGTATCTCTGATGAGAGTCGAGTAAACTGGTGTGCAAGGGCCTCTCCTTCCTGGCCCGACGCGATGACGTCTTCTAGGGGAGAACGGAGACGAGCAATCTGATTCCAGAATACGCCGCGACCCTGCTCCAGTAGCTCGACCGCATGTTTTGCACAGTGATCGCGGAGACAAGCGGAAAAGGCATCGATTGCGAGGGATGAAGCGAGGTCTTTGAAACTCTGGAGACGATTGGGTAGGGATGGCAAAGTGGCGAGATGCTGAACAAGCAGTCGCAGAGATGTTTCGTATGCGAGAAGGACTGTGGGATGGCGGAAATCCTCAGCTGCCGTGATCCATTGTTTGGCTACAGAGAGATCGACCGGTGAGAGTATTTGTGGGATATTTGACAACTCGGTGTAGAGACTGAATAGATCCCCCTTGTCCTCCAACTCGTTCGACTGGGTGAAGCGAACACGGAGAACATATGCAAGTTTACGTAATGACAGCGATCGGTCAGGATGGCCAGGTGGGCGAAGGTCGAGGGCTTGTCTCGCGAGGATGATGGCCTCGTTGAGGTCCGTCGTATCTCCACGATGGCATAGATTAGTTGCTACATTTCCCAACGACGTTGATCGACCCGGGTGCCCTGACGGGAAAAGGTCGAGGGCTTGTTTCCCGAGGATGATGGCCTCATCGAGGTCCGTCATATCTCCAAGCCGATCGTAACGATTGGAGATGTAGCCTGCGAGATTGTTCAACGACGTTGGTCGATCCGGGTGCCCTGACGGGAGAAGGTCGAGGGCTTGTCTGCCGAGGACAATGGCCTGATTAAGGTCTGTCATATCTCCAAGCCGGTCGTAACGAGTGGAGAGACAGATTGCAATACTGTTCAACGATAGAGATCGATCAGGGTGCCCTGACGGGCAAAGGTGGAGGGCTTGTCTGCCAAGGATGACGGCCTCATTGAGATCCGTCAAATCTCCAACCCGGCCGTAACGAAAGGAGAGGTAGCTTGCGAGACTGTTCAACGACGTTGATCGATGAGGGTGCCCTGACGGACGAAGGTCGAGGGCTTGTTTCCCGAGGATGATGGCCTCATTGAGGTCCGTCAGATCTCCAAGTCGCTTGTAACGACGGGAGAGATAGATTGCAACACTGTTCAACGACGTTGATCGATGAGGGTGCCCTGACGGGCAAAGTTCGAGGGCTTGTCTCGCGAGGATGATTGCCTCATTGAGGTCCGTCGAATCTCCAAGCTGGTTGTAACGAGTAGAGAGATAGCTTGCGAAATTGTTCAAGGACGTTGATCGATCTGGGTGCCCTGACGGGCGAAGGCCTAGGACTTGTCTCCCGAGGATGATGGCCTCATTTAGGTCTGTCATATCTCCAAGCCGGTCGTAACGAGAGGAGAGATAGCCTGCGACATTGTTCAACAACGTTGAATGATTTGGGTGCCCCTCTGGGCAAAGTTCCGATGCCTCTCTGCCGCAGATAACTGCTTCTTCGATGTCCTCTACCGCTCCTAGATGGTTGTAACGACCCAGCAGGTGAATGGCAAGCTGCGTTAGAGAGCTCCATCGCTTGTGGTGACCGGGTGGACAACGGTCCATTGCTTGGCGATCGAGGACGATTGCCTCGCTAATGTGGCCAGTCCCGTCCCCTTGCTCAAACTTGGCGAATGATGACTTCGCTCGTGCAAGTATCTGATCGACTGAAACAGTCGCCTCTCCAATGGAGTTCGGTCGGCCTCCTTTCTCATGCTTGGTGTGAAACTTTGCTCGAGAGGACCGCGTTTTGGCTGATGTGAATGTCATTTTACTGAGGCTCGTCTCGCAGACAAAACAGCGAAATAAGCACCTTTTGATTGCATCTTGTTTCAGTGAAGGTTGGGTCGGTGAGGGGGCACTCGATAGTGGAAAGAAGAAAGTGAGAATATACTTCGCCGCAATGACTTTGAACCCAGCCTCGTGTTTTCCGTATTTTTAGTTCGCATAGCAATGAGCATTCGCACCCTCTGTGTCGCTTCATCGAATCTTCGTTGTACCGTGGATGGCGAAGAGTGATGACCTGAAAAGTCGCGTGCCCGCACTGCCACCTGTGGGATTCCCCCCTTTTCTCTCACTCACGTTACAGTGCACCCCACTACGCGACCAATACATCCGGAGTCGCGCCCTCGTTTCGCCTCAGTCGCCTCTGCGAGTCTGGCCAACTCCCTCGATATGGTACAGTAGCTGAGAGCTTTCGCAGG